>VXAV01006864.1:28562-46640 GCA_013399715.1 Alectura lathami | reverse complement strand
GCTCGGATACGCGGCTCACGGCGGGGTGTGTGCCGAGGTGCAGCGCGGTGTCTTCGTCCCGAGGCACTGCCCTGTCTGATGAAGGTCCAGGTTTTTGTTTAGATGAAAATGTCTGTAAGCATATCTCCACATGAGAGCATCTGCTGATGGAATACACGTAATGGCATGTGGCTACTCGGGCTGGTAGCGAGCTTGTGGGGTAAGTGTCAGGCTGGAGGAAAACTTCTGTGTCCTAAGTGTGATGCTGCCACTCGAGATGAAACGGATGCAGCATGCCTGTGTGCAACTGAGGCAACTCAGTACTTGCTGCTCAAGGGAGGCACCGCTCAGGGCCTGCTCACACCGTGGAGGAGGGCCAGCTGCCAGGAGAGACACTGTGACACTCCATCCAGACACGGTGGGCAAGGACCCCGTGGGACAGCTGGTGAATGATGGTGGAGACGCGGCAGATGTCACATCCTTGTTCTACGCCAGCTCTGCTCCCTGCGGCTGCACACAGGATGGCACTTCAGCACACTGTGGCTCATTTCTTGCTCCTACGGTCTCAGGTTGCCGCATGCCTAGCAAACAGGGTCACAGCCACCTGAGGCCTGGTGGCAAGATGCAGAGCACCCAGCCCTCTGCTCTCCCAGAAGGAGCAGGGAAGGGGCACACCACCCTTTGCTTCTGATATCGGGTGGCCTGTGGAGCACATCACCCCTGTGTGGGGAAAACACACCAAAGGTGTTTTATAACAGTATAGCATATCCCTTCAAGGCTGTATTTCCTGAGCTTATGGATGCAGTAGTAATGCTACACCATATTCTCTCTGCAGGTTGCTCACTGAAACAATATACCTTTTCTTTCTCAGGAAACAGGACTCATGAATAGCTACCAGACTTTTTCTGTTACTAGATACTGTAGAATTACACCTATCAGATGACTCATTAACCAAATACCTTGTTTTTGGCATACAGGCAGGCTCTCAGCATTCCCTGTATTGCTTGTGTACAAATGGACTAGCAGTAAACAGTGGACAGTGGCATAGGGGACCATTAGCTTTCATCACCCATTGCCCAGCCCATGATACATAATTTAACTCCATGTGAGATGTTTTCCTGCTCAGATCTAATTCCAGCTCACTAAATGACACTCATGCAGGAGACCTGGCTGCTGTAATTTTGGGGGGTAGGAACGCAGTCAGGGGCCGTGAGGCTTGCAGGGCCCATGTCAGCCACAGCCCAAGCATCCGCTGCACAGTGGCTGTACTGTGGTATTGGTGCGAACCTCCTGAGGATGATAACCAGAGCCCAGGAGCAAGCATACCTTGACCATGCTGATCAGTAATGACTGGCCTTGCAAAATGCCAAGCAATTTTAGCCCTTACTGCCCCACCACCACACCCCTCATGCCTGCTGTGCTGGAAGCTGCAGCTTGCAGGCCGTTGTTGTGCTCGTGACGAGCAGCGCCTGGCACCCTACCAGGCTGCCTCATGCTTCTGTCAGGCTATGAACTGCATCAGTATGATGAGCTGCTTGCCCCAGGTGTCTGCTGCTCTCTCTGCCACACCAGAGTGGTTTCTATGTTTCTGCTACACACTGTGGGTGATGGCCAGCCTGGTCTGAACTGCAGGGACTTTGAACAGAAAGGGAGATTCCTGGTGCCCCTCCTTCCACTTGCCCATGCCTCGCTCCCAGAGGCTGGCCAACACCACAGAGTCACCGCTGAGCAGTCCCTGGAGCTGGAGGGTGCTGTGCTCCCATCGGAGTTCTCTGTCGTCATTGCAAGGAGGTGTAAATGCAGCCTGCGCTGTGAAGTCAGCCAGGGCAAGGAGGACATGGGAGAAGGACAGAACTGATGGTTCTTCCATGCTCTCTTGTCAGAGCGGTGTTATTTCAGGCCTGTTAGCACCCCAGGCCTGGATGGCTGTCAGGGGCGGGTAAGCGGAACAGGGTCACAACCCACTTTTGCATTGAACTTACAGCTTCAGCAGCGACAACCTCCCAGGCAGCTCTTCCTGGAGCAATGCTGGCCCCTGCATGGCAGCCCTCAGTGCCACAGCCCTGGAGAAGAGGGCATGTCTGCAGATCCCATCAGACAAGAGCCTTGTGGATGGCTCACTGAGGTGAGCCGTCCCCACAGACTGGCCGGTGACTTGGGGCTGCTCTCTGCAGCAGATATCAGTTCCTTTGGCCCCTCTGAGGGGTCTCATCAAATCCACCCAGGACAGAGGAAAGTGTCTACTTGCCTCCTGTTGCATGGCTGTGAGCTGACAGGGGAATGTGTGGTGGGAAGGCTGGAGACAGATGGAGAACTTCATGCCACAGCTGGTGGCCCAGGGGCCTTCGCCCTTCGAGATGGCCGCCGGTGCCTCTCGCACAGCCATTGCATGGGTCAGAAATAGCTGTGAGCCCCTCACCTGTTCCACATAAATCGTAGATATGAATTTGCTTTTCATGCTTTTCTTTTTTTTTTTCTTTTTTTCTTTTTCTTTTTTTTTTCCCCCTTGGTTTCATCTATCAGATTTGTTCCTTTCTATGAAACCTGGATATCTGAAAATGAATTCTAAACTTTGTTGATCAGGAAATTACCAAACTCAAATCATGCCATGTTTTGTTGAAGCAAAACAGTAAAGGTATTTAATTTCCTTCACATCACTTAGATTGGAAGCATCTCCAAAAAAAGCAAGGATCCTGGCCCCAGCTATCTGCTGATGTAAGCTGATTTGTATAGCTTTATACCAGTGGGAAATCCTGAAATGTCCACAGCACAATGCTTTGCCTTGGCACATTGTTATGCAAAGCAATTTATAAAGGAAATTTATGTTTTCTGGCCTGTGAATTATGTTGATTCTCCCAGGACAGCAGTGACAGCTCTAGATTTTCTGGTTGACATCCTCCACCTAATTTTGCACTTTGGAACTAAATTTGTGTATTGAAGCCTGACGCTATTTTCTTTTGCTCCCCTGGGATTGTGAAGTATTTTCCCACTTCCATAATACAAATAATCCACTCAAGCACGCACCATCAGTAGCAGTCCTCAGTGGGCTTTCCCCCACCATACACCTGCGCACCACTCCGGAGCCTGTTAGCCACCAGGGCCTGAGGGAACCTGCCCAGCGTGGGCCTCAGACCTGCCATAGGTGGCCATGCAGAAAGGGCTAATACCAGCGGTACAGCGCTGTGCAGAGAAGGAGCGCTTCCATTTTACAGTATTCACGGGGGAAAAGGATCTGTGCAGATGTACTGACATCTTGCAGGACTCAAATGTTACTGACAATTTCAACAACAGAGCAGTGGAGATGGCAAGAAAGAAGATATCTAGGTAGTGGAGAAGGGTGCCAGTGCTTGGTATTTCAGTGTTGAATTCTACATTTGAACAAATGTTTGAAAGCACAATTAAAAAACACAAAACACGCATATCCAAGCATGCATGTTTTAGGTAAGGATTATGGCCTGCTTTAATTCTCCCAGCAGTGTTTAGAGGCCTACACACAAACCGAGCAATAGAGAAGAGAATTTGTGTAAATAGTTTATGAAAACCATTGTATGTAAACGGCTTCCTTCCACAGGGACTGGTGTTGATGGGAACCATCACTAGCAGAAGAAAAATTGTCATGCAACAGATGAGACCTTCTGATAGTTGGAAAGGTTTTTATAAGCAAGAAAAATGTGGCCATTCTGTATTTCAAAGCTCTAAACACAGGCCTAAACCTCTCTCCGCAATAAAACCCATCCCCAACACGGGGCTGGTGGTTTTTTTTTTTTTTTGTTTGTTTGTTTGTTTTTTTCCATTCCCACCTGTACTGCTCTGGAGAAGAAAAAGAAGGGTAAGTCTCTTGAGTCTGTTAGTAAGGAATGAGGGAGCTGCCTACTTCTGAGTCTTTTCCATGTTCAGCTGAGGTTACACAAAGCCGCCCCAAGCAGACGAACTCCTGTTCCTGCTCTGTTGATAGGCTGCATTCTGGGTCCAGGCTGAGTCTGTAATTCCTGGGAATCTTCAGATCTCTCTCTGTGATGGAACTGACTATTCACATCCTTACTTCTTGCGGGAGAATCTGATTTTGCCTCCCTGGTGCCTATGGCTTAGGCTTCCTTAGCGATCTGATTTTTACTCCCCATCACCACAGACTGAAACAGGGTTTTACTGACTTTTGCATTCCCTCCTTCTGATAGATACTGGCAAGACCAAAAACATCACTAAGTGCATAGCACTGACTACAGCACAGGAACAGCAACAAGCCACACCAGATACTGAGGCAGTTTTGCAGCTCTGAGGCTAAGTCTGATGTTACCCATCACTGATGGAAAAAAGAGACAGTCTCACCGTTAGCCTGTACCTCACATTTCCCTTGCTTCTGGCTGCAGGTCCTCTGGCTAAGGCAAATGCAGAAAAATTAAAAGATTAATTTCAAATTTGGAGCCAATCATTTTGTTTTATTATGTTCAACAAAAGGCAGTTGTGACTTGTGTTCAGACCTTTTGTCACCTCCAGCTATTTACAGGTATATACCTAAACCTGTACCCATACCATCTATAAATATCTCTATATCTATCTACATAGGTACCTAGATACACATACGGGTAGGTACCTCTAGGCTCTTTGTCTTGGTCCGTTTAAAGGCCTCCATGAACATCTGCATCTAGTATTTGTGAGGTCCAAACACACCAAATACAGCACAGAGCTAAAACTGCATCTGCACTACATAAAAATTATCCGATGATTTCCTCTGGGTTGTCCCATATGACACTAGCACAATAACACGCACCCCTGGGAACATGCTCATTTAAGAAATATAGGTTAAGTATGTAGACTACTATTAATATTTAATGTATTGAGTATGTTATTATATATTTATAAGGAATCAGCTAATGTATGTAATGATGCATACCATGAATATATAATGTAATTGCCATTTTTTGCTACAACAATAATTAATCAAGTTTGACAACATAAAGAGAATTTCGAGTATCTAGAGTTTTTAAAAATACTGAATAAAAAGTGGCAAGCTTGAGTCTATCAATTTACTCAATTTGTCTAATTAAATCAGAGACACAGAAATAGGGTGAAGATAAGGGAAAGCTGAGCCCTACCGACATCTGCGTATGAGTGCAGTGATGCATATTTCAGTGCTTTTGTATGTTTTACAGAACGGGCGTGTCTGCAACAGTGAAGGCGCTACAGAAGATGACGGAGCCCTGAAAGCTTTTCAGACTCAGCTGCCTCCATAGTGTATCACATCTCCACACAAAGCTTGTCTGGTTTGTGTGCGCAAGGCTTACACGCATGAGCTGTGCTCCTACGCTTCTCTTCAAGCTCAGCCACATCAGGGCTGGGTTAGAGCCAACTTTCCTCTTTCAAAGTAGCGTGCCCTGCGTTCATTCCACAACACCTTCGCACATATTTACCAGTCTTTAATCCCCACTGAAAGTGGATTAAGCTCACTACGGATTGAGCTGTGCAGGGCAGAGCGAGGCCGCACAGCTCACTGCAAGGACCTGGTTGGTCACTGCAGAGTCTCCTGCCACAGGGTGCCCTGCAGCACTGCCCCTCGCAGCGGGGGCCTGGGGCTCACCATGGGCCGACAACCACTCATGTGCTGCCCTGTCGGTCCTGGACGTCACTAAGGGGGAATCTTCTGGTTTTCCACGCAGGTTTCACTCCTCTGACTTCTGTGGGCCTCTTGACAACTTGAGAAGTTCTCCTTGGCACATATGAAAAGGCCTCCATGATGCAGCAGCCTGACAGAAGGGAGGTTTCCTTCCAATGCCGCTACAACACGCTGCTTCACAGAGCCGGCTGGGAAGAACAGGTAAACAAGTCACACACAGGTTGCCTGTGGAAGGTGGCTCCTCTCAGAGTCTTCCCCAAGATAAAACCCTTCTCCCAGCAGTTAGAATTATTGCACTATTTGTTACCTTTTTAGTATTATGATCTGGAGCTGGGGTGGATGAAATAAACTGTGTTGGTAACGAGGATATTAACTTCTTCATGACTGAGGTCTTCCCTTGCCAGCATTTGCAGTGCACAGACCTTCATCAGAGTGGCTGACATCTGAGCATTTATTTTCCACAGACAGAAAATAAAAGGCCTCCTTTACCATATTCCTGCTTGCTCCAGGTCTGTCTAGCGTCAGGAAGCACCACAAGCCCCAGCTTGTTCAGAGGGGCTGGCTGGCTGTGAAGGGGAGGGGAGGGGTCCAGCTTGGGAGGACCCCAGGTCAGCAGCTGCAGCAAGCTTTCATTCCCTTTTATAGAAAGGAGATCATGGGAATGGCTGCTCCTCAGAGCCTGTGGAGTCTTTGGCTTAAAAAGCTGCCCTCCCTGGGGACCACATACTACATAACATCTCAAATGCCAGTCTGTGCGTCTGCTCCAGTTTCTGCCACAGCCAAAAGCGGTGTGCTTTCCTTTGCTTCGTCTAGGGCCTGTGAACGCACCCTGTTCTGAGGATATAAGACCTGACTCAGAGTTGTACAAGGCGAGGAAGCCTGCAATAGTCCAGCAGGGCTACAGCGAGGTGACAGGCGGCATGCAGGATTAGGGTCACCTAAGTGAAGCGTTGGAGAGCCTGTCTGCGAGTCACAGGGCACCACAGGGCAGAGAACAGGCTATGGTGCCTGCCTGCATCCCACGCTATGCAGGACTGGGGCACGTGACTGTGGTTATGGACTGGCAGCAGCTTTCCTTCCGAGCTGCCATCCTCAGAGCCCCTTGGTGTTGAGGGCATTCCCCTTGGGGTGAAACACGTGCTGCTGCTGTTCGTCCTATCTGTGCCTCATACAAGCTGGGGTGAGCCCGTGGGAGGGCAGTGGAAGGGGTCTGGGTGTGGCACATGGCCTCAATGAGGGGCTCACCTCATTAGCAAGGTTTGCATCTTTTCTCCAGGAGCCTGCTGTCACAGCCCCCAAGGCTACCAGCAGCGCCTCCTTCTGCAAGAGGAGGTTGCTTGGGTCTACTTACACCACAAACAAACATCAAGGCACAGAGCCGTCTGAAAAGTTTGGTAGCGGCAAAAGCTTCCATGGTCTGTGTAGGAAGCTATTTATAGCAACTCGGAGCCCACAGAGGGCATACGTTATCAACACTCTGCAGGATGCATGCCGCTGGCCGTATACTTCAAGTTAAATATAGAGCCATGTGTAAGAATACCGAAAAGCATAGTGGCTGTGTTCAAAAGCCTTGCAGTCAAACAGTCCTACCAGCAAAACTGTCCTTCATGTGAGTTTGCAGGCTGAGCAGAACTAAAAAAAAAATTTTTTTTGTAAAAAAAATAGGCTAGAAGGGTCCTTAAAAATCCATCAAAGTGCCCCCGGGCAGATAACTTGTCCGTATGTCATTCTTGGCTGTTAGTCCAATCTGACATGAAAGAACGCCCCTGGTGAAAGCTGTGCAGCCTCCCTGGGCAGCAGGTTTACAGAGATGCCTTTCAGTTGTGATGCTCCTCCACAACGACGTTGAAGCTAAAGGAGGCCTTACAGTAGTGGTATAATAGCAGTACAAGGGTTGAATTCAAGATTAAAAGGTGATTTTGTAAAGCCAGCCTATATTTGTAAGGCACGGTCATAATTTAAAGAAAGTTGCTAAACTGAGGACTCGTGGACAGCGTAACACCAAACAAATACAGCTCTGTGCTTACGGAAACCTTCAAATTACCCAAAGGCAGCGTGCAATTTCAGCAGCATTCCAGCACACTTCTCACATGCACTTTGTCAGCAGTGTAAGCACCACTCCTTTCCCACAAGGTGATGGACAACAAAAAGCTGTGCCTTGACTTCTGTTCTGTCATCGTCAAGTTGTCCTTCTGTGGATTCCCCATAAAATTATAAGGACACTCCCTCACAGGGCAGAGCCTGTGTAACATGCTGTAGCAAAAGGCAGAGATCCAGAGATCTGGATGGAAACCCAGCGATGGCTCTTGAAGAATTAGTTGCATGGAAGCCTCTGGGCTGGCTGTCTCACAAGGGTGTTTGAACTCTGGCACTGCTGGCTCACTACTAGTTTAACCAGGACACAGGGTAGCCTCCTGGTCCTCAGTAACCTGAGCCTGGTTATCGGCACTGCTACAAGTTCACAGGAAAGCCACTTTCACACACATACATGACTACAACTGTCAAAACATATGCCCCGACATACAGCTCTTTCCTTTTGCTTGTGAATTTAAAACAAGTGGCCCAGTCTGGCAAATTGAGTGCTCTTTCCTTACCAGAAACCTTTCCCCTTCCATGCACATTTTGAAATTCTCAAAAATTAATAGGCTGCAGATTGCTTTTATGCAGATTTTCTCTTCCTTTTTTCTTCCTTGGAATCCTGCTCACTCTCCAGTGGTAATTACCACTTCTCTCCAATCCTATTTGTACGTACAGGGTCTGTACCTACAGATGTACATTTTAAGGGATGGTCATATGCTGCTGTTGCCAAACAAGACACTTCACCAGTGCTTCAGAAACCAAGCAGTAGCATGGGATTTTTGCTGCCTTTGGGCAATGTAGCTTGAAAGGCTCTGGAGGCTGCCATATTCTGTGCCCTGAGAAGATGTTGTGTGGGCAGTTCTTCACCCATGACATGTGACTGGCGTGGAAAAAGCCCATCACCATGAGATGTACAGCTCAGCAGAAATAATAGTTTTTCCTGCTTCACAATGCAACAGGTCATTGATTTTTATTAAATTCAAAAACTAATTAAACAAATAGAGACCAGGGAGACAAAAACTTTAAAGTCGTGTGCTGAAAGTGTAGTTTTGTAATATACTGTAACCCCCTGGTAGAGTGATTTAATGGTCATTTAGTGTAGAGCTAACATTTCTGCTGTTTCACTCAGTGGTTGTTTAAAGCAAGGGGAACTGCTTAAGTGGCAACTACTTGCTATAGCAAAACATGATCTTATTGGGACCACAGTATCTGACACCAACCGAACCAGACCAATGTTCTCATGCAACAGATGAATTTCAGAGACATTTCACATTTTAGCTGCAGTGATAGGATCTGTGTACCTGGCAGGTCTCTCTCTTTATCATGTCCCAACAGCGTACCTTCTACCTCAGCATTGGCATCAACAGCAGAGCTCTTCCAAAAGGGAAGAGCTGTCCACAATGGTTCCGACTTTGGAAATCGCTGTTCCTTCCCCTCTAACCCAGAGAGAAAGTGAAACATCACTCCCTTTTTAAGAAAGGGAGAAAGGAAGACCCGGGGAACTACAGGCCGATGACCCTCACGTCTGTGCCTGGAAAGATCATGGAGCGGATCCTTCTGGAGGAGATGTTAAGGCACATGCGAGATGAGGAGGTGATCCGAGACAGCCAGCACAGCTTCACCAAGGGCAGCTCGTGCCTGACCAATCTGGTGGCCTTCTGTGATGGAGTGACGGCATCGGTGGACCAAGGGAGGGCGACGGATGTTGTTTACCTGGACTTGTGCAAGGCCTTTGATACGGTGCCGCACCATATCCTTCTCTCTAAACTGGAGAGATGTGGATTTGATGGGTGGACTGTTTGCTGGATAAAGAACTGGCTGGACGGTCACAGCCAAAGGGCTGTAGTCAATGGCTCTATGTCCAGGTGGAGGCCGGTCACGAGCGGTGTCCCCCAGGGGTCCATCTTGGGACCGGCGCTCTTCAACATCTTTATTGATGGCTTAGACTGCGTGATCGAGTGCACCCTCAGCAAGTTTGCTGATGACACCAAGCTGAGTGGTGCAGTTGATACCCCTGAAGGAAGGGATGCCATCCAGAGGGACCTGCACAGGCTGGAAAAGTGGGCCCACGAGAACCTGATGAGGTTCAACAAGGCCAAGGGCAAGGTGTTGCACTTGGGTCGGGGCAATCCCAGGTGTGTGTACACACTGGGAGAAGAACTCCTTGAGAGCAGCCCTGCGGAGAAGGACTTGGGGTCCTCTCATCCTTGGTGGATGAGAGGCTCAACAAGAGCCGGCAGTGTGTGCCTGCAGCCTGGAGGCCAACTGCATCCTGGACTGCATCAAGAAAGGGGTGGCAGCAGGGCAGGGAGGGGACTGTCCCCCTCTGCTCTGCCCCTGTGAGGCCCCACCTGCAGTGCTGCATCCAGGCCTCGGGCACCCATCACAAGACGTGGAGCTGCTGGAGCAGGTCCAGAGGAGGCCACAGGGATGCTCAGAGGCTGGAGCACCTCTGCTATGGAGAAAGGCTGAGGGAGCTGGCGGTGTTCAGCCTGGAGAAGGCTCTGGGGAGAGCTCATTGTCAGCCTTCCAATACTCAAAAGGAGCTGATAAACAGGAGGGAGAGCGACTTGTTACACAGGCAGACAGTGACAGGACAAGGGGGAATGGTTTCAAACTGAAAGAGGGGAGATTTAGGTTAGATATTAGGAAGGAATTCTTTACTCAGTGGCGGTGAGGCCCTGGCCCAGGCTGCCCAGAGCAGCTGTGGGTGCCCCATCCCTGGAGGTGCTTAAGGCCACGCTGGGTGGGTCCTGGCAGCCGGATCTGGGTGGGTAGCAGCCAGCCCACGGCAGGGGTTTGGAACTGTATGGGCTGTAAGGTCCCTTCCAACCCAATAATTCTATATGATTCTATGATTTTGCAAGTACATATTTGCTCCAAAATAATCAAATGCATCATTCTGTGTGATGGAAAGTAGGAAAGTATCAATACAAGGGCTGTTTGCCAGTAGAGACTTAGAGCAGATTATTTTGAGCATAATGCCATATACCAATACACCACACCCTCCTTAACATCCCATGAAGACAATATTTCAGATGAAAACACTTTGGCTAACAATCCATCACATCCATGTAGTAGGTACTCAGGAGAATTATAAAATTCATTTAGTAAGACCACACAACTTTAGAAGTCCAGTATATTGAATAAAATAATTTTATTTACTTTTTTTTTTTTTTTAACAAAGTTTATGGAATCTGAAAGTAGACAATAAAAGGTAACTCTTAACTGAGATTTAATATGGTAGATTCTCTACCTAAAAATATGTCAGACATTAAAATCATAAAGATCCCCAAGGTTCTGTGCTATACTGTATGATATGTAAACAGATTTTGAAAATACTTTCCTATTATATATTTTGACACAGTATGCACAAAGTTTAAAAAATAAAATAAAAATGAAGTTTAATTGCCTCAAGGAATTTCTTAGACATAAAGCCATTTGAAGAGCCATTTACAGTTTGCAGCGACAAATTCCTATGTAATCAAAATATTTCCTTTTTTCACAATGCAGAATAACCTGCTAAAGGCAATTTCCTATCAAAGGGATGCCAGCAACACAGATCTGATTGCATGACTCCAGCACTTAAAAGAGCACATTGGTTATACATGGCTTTTAACCTTGGGCTACAATTACGCTACCAGAACCAAACTCGAGTCTAAATCAGTTGTGCAGAGATGCGTGTGTTTTCTGAGCACTGTTTAGAGTCCTTGTTTTCCAGACCTGGTGAAGGTGGTGAAGGCGCTCCGAGGTTCTTGTGCTTACATTCAGGGCAGGATGAACTTTACAGATACCAGCTTCTCCAATTAACGATAAGCCACAGATCCCAAAGTAGGCATGTAAAGCATCTGAAAGCAGGACAGAAAACAAAAAATAAAACTGTGCGTCTTTCACTTTGTAGCAGGCAAGTGTTCCTGGAACTGAACACCCCCGAATATCACAGCAAAGGAAAACACAAACATCGCATATTTTACGTTTGAGATATCACAGAAGAAAACAATTTCTGCTCAAGCCCTCCAGCATGAACTCATGATCTGCAGTCTCTATGATTTAAGTCTGTTATATTTTATAACAATTCTTGACCACTAAATTTCTTCCTATTTCTCAGGCCAATTAGCAAAAGAATTTGAAGAACTGGAAATAACCTCCTTCAACAGAGCAAACGTTTTCCCAAATATGAAGGAATTTTTTGGCTGACTATGTGGTGGACTGATGACTAAAGAAACATCAAAATTGGCACCAACAGCTGACAAACAGAAAGACTGAGAAGCACAGATATACAGTATTACTTTCCCTGTCCTTCCCCCCACATGAGCAAATACTCTGCCGACATAAATGAATGATGTGGCTTGATTGGCCCTAATAGATGGCTGCCAGCTCTTATTTCACCATCGCACACTGCTCCTGATGCCTACCTTATCCAAGGACTAGAGCTTGCTGAACACCCTCTGTAACATAAAGCAATTCAAGAAACGCTGAAGCAGGTGAAAATGGACAGTTTTCTGACATTTTAGTGAATTAAACTGTTTGCCTTTTGGCAGCAGCAAGCCATTAGCTTTTGGATTACCTGCCCAAGAAATCACACAGTGAAGTTGCAAAGAGAATTAAGTACTTAACGTGCCCGTCAGAAATTCTCAACACCTAGCAATCTTTTACTAAGGCGTCATTAAATTCATATCTGACTAAAATGAAATTACAAGAAGGTATCTGGTGAGAGACTCTGAAAGGAGGCCCATCAGCACTAGCATGCAGATAAAAGCATGCTGAGCAGAGACTGATCTTGCAGTTAAGTATGCTAGGCAAGGAGAACTCTGCTTCAGGAAGTAATAATATTAACTCCTGTGGACAACTGTACTGGTACGTACTAAAAACTACACACAAAGCTAACTGCCTGTACATGGCAATCCGGTGGGTTGAACCATGGAGTCCGACGGCTGTGCAAATCCATACCAACTTAATTCTCAAGTTAGCTCTAGCAAAAACACATTCATGAAGTCTGTGTACTCCTCTGTGTGAAGGTATAAAAGAGCAAAGCTCTTTAAGGCTAGAACACATTGAATGGTGTGGGGTATCTCTTGAATCAGGTGGGGTCAGCCATCCTGGCTGCATCCCCTTCCAGCTACTTGTGAACCCCCAGCCTCCTTGTTGGTTTGGGCAGTGTGAGACACACAAAGGACTTTAACGCTGTGTAAGCACTGCCCAGCAACAGCCCAAACCCTGGTGTGTTATCAGGACTGTTCTGGACACGAAAACAGCACCATACAGGCCACTGTGAAGAAAATTACCTTCTTCACAGCCACAAGAGCCAGCACACAAAAGGAACAATTCTGTAGAACCGCAGGATTTGGGCTTTAATACATCAGACAGCAGATATAATTACTAAGCACAAGACTTCAGTTCTGTTTTCAAGTGTGAATCTCCCTGAAAAGCCAGTGTTGATGCCACCTCCACAAAACAGTAATACTACGACTGCGGTGATATTCAAAAGGTTTATCAGACAGAAACCCTTCCTACACTTGACAGCTGTAGAGAGCACTATAAGGAAAACAACAGTTATGTTCTGATTCCCTTTGCTTTGCTCATGTTTTCAGAGGATTACTAGCATTTAAGAACTTCTGACTTCTCAGGTTGATTTCTTGCTCAAAGGCAAGAAAGTTTGCTAAGGTCACTGCTCAATAAGCACATTGGTCCAAACACTATATTAAATCAAAGAAAAAGTGTTAAATAATGCTACTAGCCTCCCAATTCAGTAACACGCTGATGTCTGTTGGCATTTGAGCAGCAGGAGTACAAAAAAATATTTCCCTGAATCATCAGATGTGAAAAGTTCTTTGCAACTCTGGGAGTCCACGGAATACACAGATTATCACAAATAACTTACTTCTTATTTTCGGTCTGCAATTTGTCCCACTCTTCATCCTAAAATATTACTGCACAGTAAAGACAGACTGACTCTCCAGATTAAACAGAGTTCTTATAAATTAGGAGCTACCCAAGTCCAAACTGTCACTGAAATGGGGAATAATAAGCCTCTCAATACCAACATAGTATTCAGAAGAGGCATTCTTTACTGCAGCACTAGATACAGTAGTACCAAACACAGAACCCCCCAAAAAATCCCAAAAGACACACCACCTTTTAAGACATATACTGTATAAATTGTCATAGCTAAAAAGACCTGGAATATCAGCACAACTTCCGTATGTTCAAGGAGCAACCTTGCAAATCCTTAGTATTCTAGTGCAACCCGCCTGCTCCGCTTCTGTGGCCAGCGAGGACATTCACATTCAGAAGTAGATTACTCTCATGAGAAAAGGTAAGAGACAGAAGAAGCCTGCTGTATAGGAAACAGCAGTGTTCAGGCAGGAACATCGCACCAACGAAAGCAAAACAGTTTCATTAGTAATGCTGCCTTTTTGTATCTCAGTCACAACTCTATTAAAAGACAGTTTAAGGAACTAGGCATATGACTGGGGCTGTAAGCAGGTATTTTCCTCTTCACCTGCTAAGTACATGGTTTGTCAAGACAAACAGAAATATTTTCTCCAAGTGGTAACACATGAATAAGTTCTGAATAAACTTTAAAGGATTCCCTTATTAAGTAAACAGCTGGTCTGAAATGATTTACCTAAATCACTTATGAAGATAGCCACTGTGTATTATGTTCTGGAACTGGAACAGTTAGATGCATATGGAAAGGCTTGTCCAGCTCTGAACGGATAGTGGTACTCTGTCAGTTACAGTAAACAACAATAGCTCACTTGCTCAGTGGTTGAAAATAAACTATGCCGCCTTCTTTCTCTTTAAATCATGAAAACGTCATTATATTTTAAGTCTTATTTTCTCAAATAGTTTTCGAAGTAGAGTGGGCAAAAAAGCCTCCCTTACACCCCTCAGATATCTGGATGCTGGAATGTACTTTTAGCTTTTAATACACTCACCCTGATTTTGAAAAGTAAATTTACCTGGGTGGCTATCTGGCCACTTGGCAAATCCACCAACAAGGCGATCTTGAGTTGACAGGATGTAATTTCTGTTCCTCTCAAAATTTGTGTATTGGAATATGTTCAAGAGCTGAAAAGAAGTTAAACAGTTACATGAATATACTGAACCTTAGTGTGTTATTAATAATGAAATACAGTGCCTACTTAAGCAGGTAAGCAGGGCAGTACAGCATTAGCCTGGTACACCTCATCTTGCCTTTTTGCAAGATGAAAGGCCTTTGTAGTGATCTGTGCACATTTGCACAGAGCATTTGTGTGGGAACTCTCCCACACAAAGAAATGGTACGATGCTTAAGGAAATCAAAACAAATCCATAGCTATCCTGTAGCTGTTTCGTGTACTACCTTCAATGTTGCTCCCACCCAAAAGGAGTAGCAAGTGTCTACGGGTTTGTTGGGCCGTCCGTGGTAGCCATTTTGTTGTCTCATCACACACCACCTTCCTATTCTCTTCAGTTCTTTTTCCGAAAAAACTTCCTCCAGTTTACCCATCAAACAGAGCGATGCAATGCCACAGAATGTAGAGCCACCTGTGAAGGAACAGTTGTTCTTGCAATGTTTTGATATGCAGATTTTCAAAGATGCCTGTATGACCTCAGTCAGAACTTCAGTTAGGGTAGTAACAAAACAGATTTCTGGAAGTACGAAAGTGTTACTTCTAAAATCCAAACAAATAAAAATACTAGAGCTCAGCACATACAAAGGGGAAAAAACAAACAAACAATCAAATCAACAGAAAAAAATATTGCACAAAACAAGCCTAAATTCATTTTCTTGAAGCTGGAGGGACCCTCAGTGCTGTGCAATTTACATTACACAGCAGTTCAGGAATGAGTAAATGGTAATGAAACAGAAAACATTTATTCATATTAAACTTACACAAAAAATGTATTGGGAAGTTAGCAATGAGACTGAAGCAAACATACCAAAGGCAGTTTCAGATTCAGTCCCCAAGAGAAGAAAAACAGAAGTGTTTGATAGGCAGAAAGCCCCAAAAACATTATGAAAAAAATAAAGCCTGGTTAATACAAGGACAAGATTGCTGGATTCTCATGTTTGTTATCAATACAAAGTATGTTTCCCAGGATTTTTTTGTCGTCAAGGAAACTGCACAGAATGAGAAGAGAAACTCCTGTTGTTTGTGTATCATTGCCCTCTGAGCACATTACATATAATGACAAAATTACAGGCCAGGAAACAGGCAGCCTGTTGGTATAAGACTTGGGGCCCAACGTTCTTTACACTGCTCTGGTGCTAGAAGACCCCAGGCACTCTAAGGTTACTTTCATTCTGGTGCTGACACACAGGAAAGGAACTGAAGATGGGAAAGAAACTGAAAAAACGCTACAGGCTACCACTAGCGTTCCACAGTAATTTAGTTACATATGTAGAGGTACAACTTAGCTTTTTCAACTTTATCCTTCTTTCATGAAGAACACAGGCAGAACACTAGAAAAGTTCAGTTCCAAGGATAAAACTAGCTAGTATATCATAGATTTAATATCACATAAAAGTAAAAAGCCTCTCTGTCATGAAGAGACCAACTACTTCCCAGCACAGAAAAATACTTTGCTTAGAAATATCAGTCTTTTGGGAATTCCTATCTTCACAGCTACCACCCGTTTCCAAAAATGAAATGTAGCTTTAAGATCTGGGGCCACAATGGATGGTGCAGCCTGCCACAGGAAATGTTTCTGCGTTTTACCGATAGCTACTCAGACTGGAGATTATCAGGTGCATTGTATAAAATCTCTTGTATAAGTAAATCCACAGAGTAGCAACAGTACATGCAGAAAAGGTGTGCTTTGTCAGCAAGACATCAGAACTACGGCCAACACCTTTCAACAAAACATTAAGCAGCTAAAAATAGTGGAGTTGGTATATTAAGGGCCCATCTGGTGTGACACTAAGCAGGAACTAAGGGAAGAAAGATGGTATTCTGAGGCGTGTTTTAGACTTGCCCCTCTTCATGCTACTTCCTCAAAATCAGAAGCGAAGGAAAGGCATGACATACCCTGAATTTCTCAGGGTATTGCTCAATTTCTGACTTAAAAATAGGCATAGAACATTGTAACATTCTTACCATGAGATTCCAGTCCAGCTCCCTGTGCCAAGCCATTATCATAAGACTGAAATAAAAAATGCACAAACCAGTTACTTTAGAGACAAATTACTTCTATAGACTTAGCAATTTCTCAGTTTACTAGCAAAATTATTATCAGACTATAACTACTACTTTTAAGTAGTTAAATTCTGAACCTATGCCTCAAAAAATTCACAATCCACTTCTTCACAATCCACTGTTGACTCCCATAGTCCAAACCAAAGAATGTCTAGAATAGGTAGTATGTCTTAAGATATAACCTAAGAATTATTTTGTAGGTCTGTTCTCAAAGCTCACACTGGGGAGAAAAAAGGAAACAGAATCAGATGTAGAAGCAATACAGAAACTCTATCTCTCAGTTTCTGCCTTGCTGCAAGTGGAAGCAACTATGGAGACTTCAGACTGCAGCCTGGCCTTCCAAAGTATGAACCAGTCAATTTTAACCAATGATCATCAACATCTGAATGTTAAAATACAGCATAAAGTTACCTTAAACTCTTTGCAGTGCCTTTTGCAAAGGCCACTTCACTCCACAGGCTCCCTAATTGCTAAACAAAGGCCAATGGATTAGCAAAACTACAAGGGCACAGCTAACTAATGCTACAAACAGTAACTGTAACAGAAGGTGGTTTGCTCCAGGTGTGCCAAAGTACAGGTAATAGAAAAGCTGTTAAGTGTGCACCCTAGACAGTGTACTGTGTTGAGCTGGACAGCCAGCCTGGAATTTTAATAGGTAACAGCTGACCTTTGGCTAACTGGTGCATATTTATTTACAGGCAGCAGCTGCATTTTGGGGACTTGTGTGTGTTTAAGAACTATAGAAGTATTTCTGGTTCTTTGTACTCTTGCATAGGTCTAGGAAAATACATGCAAAAGAAGCTCTAGGTTGCTGCAACATGAAACCTGCAAAAAAAAATACTCACCTCAGAAAATGTGTAAATGCAATCCGGTATAATTCTTACTTCACTCTCTAAACTTTCACTGTAAAAGTTTCACAGCCAGCTGTTATATCATGATTAAATTGTATCTACAGACTTCTACACCTGCATTTTCAGATGACTGTACTGTACACAAAAAAAAAAACCCAGATACTACACTTAAGAATTCTTTCAATATCTCTTAACTAAAATAAAATCTGATGTAAACCAAACAATCACAGAATCATACAATCACAATGTTAAGAACTGTAGCATTTTAGAGTCCATCTTTGCTGAAGTCATCCAAAATTTCAGCATCTGAGTATCTGCTCTTTTTTAGTTAGTGAATGAAACATCTGACTTTTAAATATCAAAACCAAAATTG
>VXAV01006864.1:2090-27579 GCA_013399715.1 Alectura lathami | reverse complement strand
TACGTCTGCTTACAGCATACACACAACTACAATCCACGAGTACACCCGATTTTCTCTCCTGAAGATGTGTTTCTAACTAAGCCAAACAAACAGAACCATTAACATTTAGGGGCTTGTATGACTTGATTTCCACCAATGCTGACGTTAATGTTCTTTCACCTATCACACCGTATACTGATGTATAAGTTTCTATTGTAACCCTTACTATTCTTGGTGGAATTCTTTGCCCTCCTAGAAATCTCCACAGCCTACAGGGCTTTTCTGACTCTTAACTTCAGGATCAGACTCCTATGATTCTATGCTGGTATAAATGGAATTCTATCACCATTTCTAACACAGAGGTTGAAAACTACCTGTAAAACAGGTAGTAAAAAAAAAAAAAAAAAAAGAAATAAAAGAAAAGAAAAAGAAAAATACTTCTGACTTTTAAGACAGTCTTTCAAGATCACTATCACTATCAGGACACTCCCTCTTTAACCCTGAGACTGAAGTATGTTCCCTACCATCTTCTTGTGTGCAAAAGCCTCCAAAATCTACTAGGAAATACTTTTGCCTCTGCTAGCCCCAGTGGTGCCAGGCCATCTTCCCTGCAGCTCAGACGGGGAGGAATTCCATTGCCCTTTGGATATGGCAAAGATTTCAATGCAGTTCTGGGGAACCGGGACACTTCCTGTGATGCACCAGTGTTACGGTTTACAACTTCACCCTGTCCTAAGGTGACACGTGCATTGTAGGTTACGCAGATACTTCAAATCACATTCAGCCAAGTTCAGGTAGAAATGCAAATACACACATTTACTTAAATCTGTACTTTGACAGGTAAAACCATTTTTTTTTAGTTAAAAAAAAAAAAAAAAAAAAAAAAAAACACAAAATCTGGGAGTAGAATACGTATAATAGTGTAACATCAGGAAAAATTCTTTTCCTCATTCAGCTTTCTTGATGTTTCCACCTGGTCAAGGTGTCTAATGCCTTTGCACAATCTTTCTCTCTGGCACACTAAAAGTAGTTTCATAGGTATCAAAGTGTGTGTCACTAGAAGTTTACTCCCTGCCCAACATTTCTACAGCAGAGACATGCAAAGCACTCTCCTTGCCCCTAGGCTCTTGCTGGCTTTCTTCAGGAGAGAAAATGAAGGTGCATCAGGTGTAAGAGGTATCAGTCTGCACATTAAAACCATATGTGACAACAAACATTTAGAAGATTTTGAGTGCATACAGCTAATCACTGTCATTAGGCAAGATGACAAGCAACTGCTTCAAGAGGCTAGTGTGCTGGGAGCACATGATCCACTACTACTTCTGTTGGACATACTTCAATGACAAAAAAGGTCCAAAATCCAATAGGAATGCTTACAGCAATAGACCAGGCACCTCCAGGTGCTTGGAGAAACTGCTAAGTAAGGCAGACCAACTAACACAGGTGTGTATACATAAATATACACCTGTATCTGTATTTATAAATATCCAGAATTGGCCTGCTAAAATCATTCTGCTGTTGTAAAGTAACAGGAAATGGCACGTCATGCAGTTCATATTTATCACTTACATTCTGAATGTTCTAGAGTTTTGTGCACACAGAACACTGCACTTTAACAGTACTGTCCCGTAAAAAAATAAAAGTTTTAATTACGGAAGATATCTACGCACTGCAAAGTAATTTGACCAAAATAACAACTTTCATAACCAGTAAATGGTGACAGCAATTTCATTGTGAAGTGGAACATAATTCCTCCAAGAACAACCTTTCTATAATTCTGCACTTCTTAAAGTGTTCTTTCAAAAATGATATTCAATAACGTTTCACAACAGAAACAGATCATGTGCCCTAGTAGAATTTTTCATTACCTGCCTGCTTCAGTCTGCCATTAACACCTGCCAATGCTGGAAAAAACCCAGCCAGAAGCAGATTAAGCGCTAAGTATGATCTGTTAAAAAATGCATGTAAAAAGGATGAATTTCACAATGAAGTTTAGTAATAATATACTCCTGCTGTAAGTAATATATAATAGGCTAATTCATCCCATATATTGATATCTTGAATCTCTCAAAACTGAATTAACTTCGTCATTCTACAATGCAGAACAAACATCATCTTAACAGTGCTCCAGGACACGGCAAAAGAACAGAACACTGAAAACCTCACCTGTCTGAAAGACTCAGCACAGAAAATGCCATTGCTACAGCCAATTAACTTTCCAAAAATATGCATCCACAGCTGTAAGCAAACTTAATCAGTCTACATATGAAAGCTAATCTTGACACAAACCACTGTTTGGACTTGTGAGGTGCTCTCTTACTGACTCCCACCAAAATACTTACTAATGGAAAGAAAATACTATGTGATAATTTTCACAAGAACCATGGTTTTTACGCCTCATTCCACACCTGGCTTTTATATTAACCTTCAAACAGTTGTGCAATATGTCTTTTACCTTCCATCCTCCAGTTGGAGAGCTCTCAGTCCTGCCAGTAAGGCATCTTTATTTACTCGACTTAAATCATCTCCAAGAATAACCAGACATGACAGACCTGTGTAAGTCATTGCTATGTGCCCACTATCATAGGGATGAAATATACCTGAATCCTAAGAAAAAAGAGAAAAAAAAAAACGACATTGAAATACCATAATATCTTATTTTGTCAGGCATTCAACTAAAAAGAAAAAAAAAAAGAAAAGAAAAGAAAAAGAAACGCAAAGAGAGTAACAAGTAACAGAGATTTCTGTTCAATGCTTATGATGGAACTGAAGGCAACCCACACAACTTTTCCAAGTCAAACCAAGCTACTACACAGTTCTGCCATGCTTGTGAACTGCTGGTCACTCGGAAAGTTTGGAAAAAAAAAATTTGCAAAAGCTGACATTTAAGCATATCACGTATATCAGAGTTTATCTTGGCACACCACAGGATATTATCTTCCTTGCAGTCGGGTAAGCAGTCTGCTAAAGAGCCAAACCTCTGGAAATCCTCTCCAGAGGATTTTAGAATTTAATGATCCACAAGCAGAAAGCAGTGTGAGGGATTACTAGCAATCTGTCAGTTGAAGCAGTAACAAATTAGAAGCTCACTCACTGTCATCTCTACTTTAAAACAATAATCAGAGCTTAAACAAAGCATTTACATAGCAAGTCTACTGAAAAGCTTAAATGGGCTTTCCAGCCCAGAAAGCCAACAGCATCCTGGGCTGCACCCAGAGAAGCATGTCCAGCAGGGCAAGGGAGGGGATCCTGCCCCTCTGCTCTGCGCTGGTGAGACCCCACCTGAAGCACTGCCTCCAGATGTGGAGCCCTCAGCACAGGAGGGACATGAAGCTGTTGGAGCGTGTCCAGAGGAGGGCCACAGAAATGATCCAAGGGATGGAACACCTCCCCTGTGAGGACAGGCTGAGAGAGCTGGGGGTGTTCAGCCTGGAGAAGAGAAGGCTCCAGGGAGAGCTGACAGCGGCCTTTCAGTACCTAAAGGGGGGCTATAAGAAAGAAGGGGACAGAATCTTTAGCAGGGCCTGTTGTGATAGGACATGGAGAAATGGTTTCAAACTGAGAGAGGGGAGATTCAGATTGGATATAAGGAAACAGTTCTTTACACTCAGGGTGGTGAAGCAGTGGCACAGGTTGCCCAGAGAGGCGGTGGCTGCCCCGTCCCTGGAGACCTTCAAGGTCAGGCTGGACAGGGCTCTGAGCAACCTGATCCAGCTGTAGGTGTCCCTGTGCACTGCAGGGGAGTTGGACTGGATAGCCATGAAAAGTCCTTTCCAACTGAAACGATTCTGTGATTCTACAAATGATACAGCTGGAATAAAAGTTTTATTTTTGCCTGTGATATACCTACATCCTGGATTGTAATGAAACACATACCACACGTAAAAAGGTAGCTTTGGGTACTTGTAACAGTTCAGTTTGCAGCAACTGGAAGATGACTTTTTTGTTGTTTTTAAAATGATAAAAGCTATTTCCATGCAGAACAGCCACACCAAGCGAGTTTGCAAATTTTACAAGGATTATCTCTCAGGAGAGCCCACTTCTGCCCATGAGGTGCCAGTGGTCCCATCACTCTCTGCTGCCCCGCACATCTGGCAGTTGCAGGACCACATCATGGCTGAGGTTGTCAGGGAGCTCTGGGTCCATGCAGTCCAACCCCTGCACAAGCAGGGACACCCAGAGCAGGGTACCCAAGACACCACATCCTGGTGGCTTTCGAAGATCTCCAAGGAGGAGACTCCACAGCCTCTGGGCAGCCCGTGCCAGTGCTCTGGCACCCGCACAGCACAGGAATGGCTTCTGATGGCCTGAGGGAGCATCCTGTGCTTCAGGTTGTGGCCACTGCCTCTTGTCCTGGCACTGGGCACCACTGAAAAGAGCCTGGATCTGTCCACTTTACACCTTTCTTTCACTTATTTGTATGCACTGGTGAGATGCCTCTTGAGCTTCTCCAGGCTGAGCAGCCCCAGCTCTCTCAGCCTCTCCTGATAGGAGACATGCTCCAGTCTCACACAGGCTTCCCCATGCGGCACCCTGTAGATGGAGGACAGCTGTGCACTCAAACAGCTTTGAGAACTACCGTAGTCATCAAACATATTTTTCTAACTTGAGTGGATGACATGATCTCATCCCAAAAGGAACAGCTTGGCCTATCATACCAATTTAGGCATTATAAATCTAACAGAACCCCAAATCTTCTTTCCAGAATACCTTTTCTGTAAGGTTTGTATTACTAGCTTAACCTATGTGATGCATCAATACATTTCAACTACAAAATTCCCCTCCAAAATTCCAGACATATAGGGTGATACCAACTTGCTTCAACACAAAACAAGCATTCAGTTTAATGTAGTTGATAGATTTACTACTGAGCAAAGGAGACACCTAAACTCGAAACTCAAAAAAACATTCCTGACCCTGAAAGGATTCTCAGAGTTCCATCTCTGTAGTTAAAACCGTTCATGTTGTCTCACATGAAATATAAGACACATAGCAGAAGATGAAAAATACCTGGAAAAGTTCTTTGCTATTATGACCAACTGCCTATAAAAAAGTCCCAGCAGCTCTTGACAGCAACTATGAAGAAAACTAAGTTTTCAAACACCTGTATAATTGAAGTTGAACTGTAATGAGAGGAACAATTATCTTCTCCTTACTTGGAAAAATATGGAGTAGAGAAAGTGCAGAAGACTCCTCTGTTCATTTCACATAATGGTGTGTGTGGAGCCTGCAAACCAAACCTAACTGTGCACCACTGCTCTGCTTACACATTCTTATAGCTGGTCCATTTCTACAGCAGTGCTGACATTAGGAATACCTGAACAGCAACAGATATTGTGACAACTTAGTATCACAAAGTAGGACTGCAGTGGCTTCTCTAAAAGAAAAGACTATACCATGTCTCAAAAGTTTCACAAGACAACTGCTAATACCTCTAAAATTTGCATGGCTGGTAGGAAGTGTTATCATTCCATCTCTGCTATGAAGAACGAAGCCTGTCAGATTGTGTAAAAGTCTGTCCTAAGTTTAACAAAGACACCATAGTGAGAGCAAATAATTTTTAACGGGCACCTTCAGTCTTGGTAAAAAAAAAAAAGTCCTTATTAAGTTCTCTACTATAAATATAATTCCATTGATATAGAACTATTTTGGCTTCACAGATGCTATAATCCAAAGTAACAACAGCAGCATCGACTAAGCAAAATATCAGCTTCAGCACAAAAAAAAAAAAAACACTTGTGGGCTTCATAGCCCAAGGACAAAGAAAAACAAAATGAAGCTATTTGAGCAATAACAGCAGTTACTTCTCAAAAACTACATTTAACCCAATAAGGCTACATCTACAAAAAGGAATAATGCAGAGCAACAAAGTCTGTGCTGCTGTCCCAGTGCCCACATCACGTGCACTGCAGGATTTGGGCCAGCTGTAGTCCAGCTCCATGGACTAGAGGCCCGCTAATGGATAAGTGCAGTTGGGATGTGCCTTGTGATTCACTTTCATTCTAAAAGAGTTCAGCTTGTGTGTCTCATACCGGTGGAGCAAGCACATTGAAATGCAGTTCTGAAGTTCTCTACTCATCTGAACAGACATACTTCTGCAGACATACTCTGAGAAGGCAACAGCAGGGCTACAAGCCAGGTCCTCTACACATACAGTTTTCGTGATAACTAGTTTTTTTGAGCTTTAGGAAACATTAAATTGGTTCTCAGCATGCAGTAGAACAGCCCTGCTCTGTATGAGTTACCACCATGATCTCTACAATCCGAGCCTTCCTTGAAAGAACTAAGTGAGGTGAAGCTTTCAAATATTTAAAGCTGGTTCATGGACATGATAATTTTCCATAGCGCATTAACCACAACAGCTGTTAAGACGTAAGTCATGGTCACCAACTGTTTTTAAGAAACATTCTCTGCTGCAACAGCACAGGCAAGATCTTTCTAAAGACTGAGAAAGAATGCTACCAAACATACTGCTACAGAGACAGGCTGACTCTCAAGAAGTTTTTTCTCATCCAGTATCCGTGTTACAAACGATCCTTTCAGCTTGGAGAGAATGTAACATGTCCAGAACTTGTAACAGATTTTACTTTATTTTTTTTCTTCAATTGAAAGCATATACTACTTACCACATTCTTACAAAAGGTTCCAAGTACAGGCTTTCAGTCTAGCCCCCTAAAACTAGTACTAAACACTTTAAATAGTTTGAAAGACTTAGACCCATCTAAAACTGCATGTGGTGACTTGTTTTAGTGGATGTAGTTTTGCTTCATTTTTGCTGCCATTCCAAAAAAACTGCATAGACACTACCCTCAAACACTAGAAGGATAACACCTAAAAACAAATAAAAAAAAAAATCCTGAAAACATTTAGTAAAGTTGAGAGAACCTAAATCTTGATTCTTTTCTCTTATTTTGTAAGGTTTGTAGTGCCAAGAGATATTTGGCTACGTTCACTATGGCAATTTCTCTGAGTTCAAAAATGAAATCACTATAGTGGCATGTAATAAATGAGTAACTGCCAATGCAAGTCCAAAATGCTTACGGTATTAAAAAAAAAAAAGACACAAATAACGAATAGAGAAAAATGACAAGACCTTAAACACAACTCAAAGTCATCCAAGCTGTTTATTTTCTGAGTCATTTCAGAACACTTTAGGCCAACAGAGCTGGAAATCGTTTCATCCTTTTATGCCAACAAATCAAGCAAATTTGTTTCCTTTAATGCAGATATAATTTAAAAAAAGGTATTACAATGCTCAAATAACAAGCACAACCATTTGTAAAAAATTTCTAGATATTATGAACCAACTTGTAACTAATTTCCACAGTTTACATGCTTCCATCCCTTTGTTCCTGCTACAGACTGGCTAACACATCATCAGATGACAGCCTCCAACACACTTCCTAAAAAAGAGAATATGTAAGTCTGAAGTACATGCTACTGGAAGTTAGCATTATCGAGTACAAAATTAAAACACTAGAAAATGCTGTTAAGGGACAATGACAAGAAGGGGGCAAGGCATATGAGGAGCGGCTGAGGTGCCTTGGTGTGCTGGGCCCAGCGCAGAGGAGGCTGAGGGGAGGCCTCATGGCGGCCTGCAGCTCCCTCCCAGGGGAGCGGAGGGGCAGGCGCTGAGCTCTGCTCTCTGGGGACAGCAACAGGGCCAGAGGGCACAGCATGGAGCTGTGTCAGGGGGTGTTAGGAGAAGGTTCTGCACCAGGGGGTGGTGGGCATGGGACAGGCTCCCCAGGGCAGTGGTCATGGCCCTGAGCTGCTGGAGCTCAAGGAGCATTTGAACACTGCTCTCAGACACAGGGCTTGGGTTTGGGTGGTGCTGGGTGGGGCCAGGGGCTGGGCACAATGGTCCTTGTGAGCTCCTTCCAACTTGGGCTATTCTGTGGTTCTATGAACTTATTTAGGTGACTGATTAAAAAGAAGACAAGTGGTTTCCTTCTGACTAAACCAGTCTTTTTTTAATATACAGCTATACTGAAATGACCGTCTTTCAACTTTCAACACCAGTAGAGATATCAAATTATTGAGGTTTTAAGTAGAAGTTTCGCTTCCTGCCTTCAAGCTCAGTGGTTGGTAGAATCGCCACTGAAGTTAATTCCAATGAAAACAGCACGAATTCATTCTACTCCTATAGCTGGAGATCACCGCAGACACTGTCTGTGGTGTAACAAGGGATAAATGCCAAAGCAAACCAAGAGACTGATGACCTTGCCTGTCACATGGTGCGCTACTACCTGGTGTTGAGATGTAAAAACTCTCTTCACAATTATTTTTCCCTTTTTAGAAAGCATAACCTCTAAATATTACTGCTACATGTATGTGACTGACTTGTAATGTAGAAAGAGACATAAGCAATTGCTGGTCTAGAGTGGATTAACACTGCTACAGGCTACTCAAAACCATAAAATTATGCCGCCAGAAGTAAACAAAAATGAGGCCAAAATGCGCCTTACACTCATTTCTACAATAAATGACAGTCATAAGTATACCATCAGTATGTCTATCTTTGCTCTCAATTTCATGCCTCAAGATCTTTACTGACGACTTAAGAGAAAAGGTTGAGGGAGTTGGGATTGTTTAGCTTGGAAAAGAGAAGGCTCTGGGGAGACCTCATTGCGGCCTTCCAATACTTGAAAGGAGCTTACAGGCAGGAGGGGGACCGACTTTTTAAGCAGGTGGATAATGGTAGGACAAGGGGGAATGGGCTAAAACTGAAAGAGGGGAGGTTTAGGTTGGACATCAGGAAGAAATTCTTCACTGAGAGAGTGGTGAGGTGCTGGCACAGGCTGCCCAGAGGACCTATGGATGCCCCATCCCTGGCTGTGTTCAAGGCCAGGCTGGATGGGTTCCTGGGCAGTTTGATCTAGTGAGCTAGTGGCTGGCAGCCCTGTCCACGGCAGGGGGGTTGGAACTAGATGACCTTTGAGGTCCCTTCCAACCCAAGCCATTCTATGATTCAGATACATTTAGGATCTTGCTATCTTAAATAGCAGTAAAATAAAATATTTATAATTCAGTGCTCTTCCATGTTCTTCATCCACTCCTTGAGTGGATCAAATTTGAAATTTGACTCTTCATTCTCAAGCACACCATAAAAAATGGTGTGCTTCAGAATCTTTCAAAATCTTTCCTATTGACTGGCATGTACATCCCATTAGACCTGTTAACATCCCACTTGCTTCTTTTCTCCCCTGTAGGAAAGGTACTTTTGTTTTGTATACACTTAACTCTCTTGAACCTCGGTTCCATGGGCTACAAAGCATCCTTTTCTTACAGCCACTGACAAGCTGGGATGAGGAGAGCCTTGCCTATGTTTGAGTGGACCAAGTAAAATTAGATACCCATGTATTATCACAGTGAAGAATAGTGTATGCTGCACCACTTAATGCTGTGCTTCTCTGCCCTTCTCAACCAATTGTACTGATAGCTCTTGAGCAAAGAAGTCTTCCTGCTCATTATACACTCTCTGCCTTTCTGATCAAACCACAACTTATATCTTAGTTTCTTCACTGCCCCTGAAACATAAGCATCACCATTTTCATAGTACCGTGTGATTCTTGAAAGGTCTGACAATGTTTCTTTGTATTAAAAGTATAAAAATCCCTGCTTTCTAGATATTGTGTAATTCTTCAGTTATTATTATAAAAAGAGACATAAGATCACTTACAGTTTAACTGAAAAAGTTCCTCTCCACACACATTTAACTGACCTTGGAAGGATTGAATGGCATCCCTAAATATGAAGAGCCTCTGAATCCACAACGATCCAAGTTTGACCCTGGAAAAGATTAAAAAAAAAAAAAAGACCCAGCTGAAACACTCATTATTAACCATAATTCTC
The DNA here is from genome assembly GCA_013399715.1 of Alectura lathami. Lineage (NCBI taxonomy): Eukaryota > Metazoa > Chordata > Aves > Galliformes > Megapodiidae > Alectura > Alectura lathami. The sequence goes on along the minus strand of VXAV01006864.1, from coordinate 17,745 downwards.
TAGTCAAAATCAAGATCTGTTAGTTCAACATCATTCACAATATTATGAGAACTTGCACATGTGCTTCAGCATGTTCCCAAGCTCCATATGTTATCACTCTGATCAGCAAAACCAGCAGAATTCTTTTAAGATTCTTTGCAGCATGCACCAGGTCAAACAGACAGTTTGCAGTGGCAAACTAACACTGATTTAACTTGGTACTCTCAGAGTGATATAGGTAAAACAAGGCAAATGGCAATTTTTAAATTGGAATAGTTGCCAAAAATTTGCAAAGAAAACAACACCAATGTGATGCAGATAAGCAGGTATTCTTTACAAGCAGTGCTGGGCGGCACAGGACTGAAGTTGCAGATTGTGTCCCCCTTAGGAAGGCTCAAACAACAGTTATATAGCACTAGAGCATTACAGATTCATTATCGTGACACATATTCACAGCTATTCTAAGAACTAATGAATATTCTATTAGTGTCCTTTTATGGATGTTCCGTCTGGTCTCTTAGGTGATTCTTGGGTCTCCTGGTGGGTGTTTGGGGAGCCTTTATCATATCTTCCTCTTCTTCTCTCGTGTTCACTGGCTGACCTTTCTTACTTGGGCATGTGCAATGGCATTTTGCTCGTTTAAGCGTTTCACTGTCATCCCTTTAGCAGCTGCACCAGGACCGGGCAATTACTTTCAAGGATACCTGTCAGCTAACATGAGATAGCTAGAGATTTACGGCCTCCTGTATTCCAAACAAGGTCTGTTGACAAAGGAAGTGTTAATTAAGCATTGCAGAACTGTAAAACAACCATATTTTAAGCTTCAAGAACAGTATGTAATCACTTATTTCTATAAAGGTGAACAGCTAGGATAGCTAAACTTTCACACTGTGTGTGTTAAAGAATGACTTAAGCATCTACAAAGAACATTCCCACAGAGGGATACAGTCGAAATCCATCCCTAGTTCTCTGTTTAAGGCATCATTATCAGTCAAGATGCCCGGGGCTGTATAAGGGATGTGTCTTAAATCTTGTTACGGAATCTTCTTAAATGACTGTTACTATGAAAAAAACAAACCAAAAATGAACCTCTTGAAGGAAATCAGAATCTATTATTCCCTTTAGCTATTAAGTTTTTGTGCAATGTTTCAAAACTATTCTTACACCATCAACCAAAAAAAGCATGGGCAATATTCAAATACTGGATTTTTAGCTGTATTTGAATACTGTATTTTAGCCGTCATTGATCCAGAATTTTGTTTAACTATTTATTCCAGCTACTTCTGGTCTCCAATCCCAAGCTTTACACAGTGGCTCCCTGAAGAAACACAAGAACTGTTTGACTTTTCAGGGCCTTGCTATGGCATAACCTCCAAAATGAAATGTTATCTCCTCCTCCAAACAACAACAAAAAATGTCATTAATGTGGACACAACAGATTCTCCCTAGAGCTTCAAGATTACAAGGAATGCTTAATTTACAGTTGTAATTCTTGAATTCAAAAAATAGAATGCTGAGCTGACAGAATGGAACATTAAATGGGAGGTTGAAAACAGCTAATTTCTGACCAGATAACTGCCACATTGACGTCCCGTCTCAATTTTGTTTTAGCTTCCTGCTCCACAGACAAGTTCTGAACCAAACTGGCTTTTGGTTTAGGCACACCATCTCACTTCTGCAGAGTTGGTTTTACCACTCTGCTCCAGCTAGTCTTTACAGCAAGTATTTCGTATCTTACGGAACAGCTTAGTAATGCTTATCAAACTCTTACCAACCTTCTTGAACTGCAAACAATCAGTCAGTATCAGAAATAGGATTAAAAGGAAACACACCCTAATTAAAAGTATCTGAATCACAATTTCTGTCTCTTGTAAAAAATTGCTGGACTGATCAGTTCAAACTCCTGCATAATCAGTTGAAGTATGAAGTGTAACTACAGTTAAGAAATGCTACCACCTAGTGTTCACTTTTCCCTAATTGTCAAAGGCAGAGAAATTTAATAAACTGCATCAATCAATGCATAGCTGTTGCAAGCTAAGAAAAAAATACCTGGAAAAATGTTTGACAGATGACAAAAGAAATAAATTTGGTCTTTTTCCCAACCTAAAGGACTCTACACATACATGAGGAGCTCAAGACTTTAATTTGAACAATAGAATCATTAAGATTGGAAAAGACCTCTAAGATCATCTAGTCCAACCCTCAACCCAACACCGCCATGCCCTCTAAACCATGTCCCTAACTGCCATACCTACACGTTTCTTGAACACAAGTTTTTCCTGACATCCAACCTGAACCTCCCCTGGCACAGCTTGAGGCCGTTACCTCTCCTCCTGTCACTGTCACCTGGGAGAAGAGGCCGACCCCCACCTCACTGCAGCCTCCTTTCAGGCAGTTGCAGAGAGCAATGAGGTCTGCCCTGAGCCTCCTCTGCTCCAGACTGAACAGCCCCAGTTCCCCCAGCCCCTCCCCATCAGCCTTTGTGCTCCAGGCCCTTCACCAACTTTGTTGCCCTTCTTTGGACACGCTCCAGGGCCTCCATGTCTTCTGGTATTGAGGGGCCCAAACATGAACACAGCACTCGAGGTGCGGCCTCACCACTGCCAAGCACAGGGGGACGATCACCTCCCTGCTCCTGCTGGCTGCATGTAATGGTTTCTAGCATAGTCAAACCTGCGAATGCTGAATGAGAAAGGATTAGGAAGTCGTGTGTGGGGGAAAGCGGAGTTAGGACATCACATAGACCCATGAGGCATTCCATTCCATATACATCATGTCATGGCCCTCCCCCAGTTTTCCGGTAATGGGGGGAAGCCACGGTGTGTGTGGCTGTGGGAGGCAGTGTCAAAGGCTTTACTGAAGTCTAGGTAGACTACGTCCACAGCCTTTCCCATATCCACCAGGCAGGTCACCCGGTCATAGAAGGAGATGAGGTTGCTCAGGGAGGACCTGCCTTTCACAAACCCATGATGCCTGATCCCCTACTTGTCCCTCACATGCCGTGTGATCGCACTCAAGCTGATCTGCTCCATATCCTTCCCTGCTACCAAGGTCAGGCTGACAGGCCTGTGATTCCCCGGATCCTCCTTCCAACCCTTCCTGTTGATGGGTGTCACACTGGCAAGCTTGCAGTCATCTGCGACCTCCGAGCTGACCAGGACTGCTGATAAATGACGGTGAGTGGATTGGCAAGCACTTCTGCCACCTCCCTTAGTACCGTTGGGTGGATCCCATCCGGCCCCATGGCCTTGTGACAGTCCAGGTGGAGCAGCAGGTCCCTGACTGTTTCCTCCTGAACTTTGAGGGGTTTGTTCTGCTCTCGATCCCTGTCTTCCAGGGCAGGGGGCTGAGTACCCTGAGGATGACCAGTCTGGCTGTTAAAGACAGAAATAAAGAAAGCATTGAGAACCTCAGCACTTTCCTCATCCTTGGTGGCAATGTTCTCCATGGCACCTGTCGTGGTTTTTAGCGTAGTCGAATCTGCAAATGCTGAACGAGAAGGGATTAGGAAGTTGTGAGGGTGGGTAGCAGAGTTAGGGCATCTAACTTAAATTGACCCATGAGGTATTCCATACCATATGCATCATGTCATGGATGTCATGGCCCTACCCCTGCTTTCCGGTGAGGGGGGGAAGCTGCAGCTTGCGTGGCTCTTCTTCCAGTTTTCTCGGTTGGGCTTGCGTGTGGGTGAGAAATTACCTTCCTGTAAGTCACTGCTTTAGGCCAGTTATCGGTATTATTACCCTTACATCCCTTTTACGTTTTTGTTGTCTTTTGTTCCTTAGGTATTTTAGTAAACTAGTTTTTGTCTTAACTCTCAAGTTCTACTTTTTTCTTCCTCTCCCTTCCCTCCTCCATCCCACTGATACCAGCCGCTGGCCGTATGCCGGCAGGCCTGGGCCTCTGCGGCCTAGGGGGGTAAACGAGTGACTGTTCGGAGCGATTGTGAGTTAAACCACAACAGCACCTAATAAAGGATGGAGATGCTCCTTGGCCCCCCTCTTGCTGTTAAGGTATTTGTAAAAACATTTTTTGTTGTCTTTCCCAATAGTAGCCTTGAAGAAAATCACATCACCTACGTATGTGTAAGCCAGAAAGTCCTTACTGCATGTATCAGAGCTCCAAGTGATGACCACAAGTGCCTTATTCTAGGAGTAGGAGCCTGTTTGTTATAGAAAGGACATTTTTGTTATTTGTCTTCTATGATCAGACTTGGATGAAAAAAGTTGCACATTTTAACATTATTTTTTCCCATTCACATTACGTTTGTATTCTTCTTGTTCCAAGGCTTTCTTTTCTTCTTTTGATAAGCATAGGAGAAATCTTACACATCTTTAAAATCTTAAAATGCAAACCAAAAAAAATTACAGCTTAACATAGGCCAAAATAGTCAGTGTATCCAGCTAAGGAAAACATCAGCAAATTCTTACTGAACTGGATCTTGCAAGAAAATATTCTTATACACTAAAACACTAGATATGTGTCATAAAATGCAAAGCTGCACCCCCTACAATGGCAGTTCATGCTACACCTAGATAAATACTTCAAGTGTAGCCATTAAAAAAGGTTATTTTGAAGCAAAACTTGTATTTTTGCTAAAGAAACTCATGACCAGAAAGCCTACATGTAATGGTGACCTTAGAATTAGTCCGCATTTTTTCCATTTCTTTCATCACTGATACACACGTAAAGAAGAAAAATATTAATACTAAACTTAGAAGAAAGCTTTATGTCCCTGATGCAGTGTAAAGTTTTTCAGCCTGCTATACATGGATCCTCAGGGGTTCAGATTAGCAAATGAAAGCTATTTCCGTGCTCCTTAGGATGCAGTTGCTTCATATGGCAAAGCCAAGTGACACATGCAGCTGCCAAGCGTACAGTCTTGCTCCCTCTCCACTGCTGGGCTGGCACTATAACTCCCAGCCCATTCAGTTCACCAGTGCAACACAAGCCTAACATCCTGTTGGATAAACAAACATGCTTTTCTGCCACTTCAAGATAAATCAGCTCCCAGGCAGAGCCAAACAAATGCTCCTGTTGCTGCAGGGGGGGATGGTGGATGAGTAGGGCCAAGGAATTGTGCCTCCATTGTCCATCTGTAATTAGATTATTTGAGTCCAGAGCTCTGTATTCACCATATTTCAAAAGTGCTGAATAGATTTTAAATGTGACCTACAAGATACCAGGTTACAACTTTCACACTGAAAGCAAGCTGAACTTTAAGACAATTAAAATAAATTTGAAATTCTATCTATGTCCCGCTTTATGTGGGGGAAAATCAACCTTCGACGTGACAAGAACCTGAACAACAAGTAGTTTAAACAAGCTTTTGTCAATCCTTTTCAAATTTCACTACCACTCCAAAAAGTATGTCTAAACAAATAATTTCTGGTAGGGTGTGTAAAAGGCACTCCATTGCTTGAAATGCAAAAAAAAAAAAAAAAAAAAAAAAAGGTTTTCCAAGATTTCAACTTCTTTCTAAAAGAAAACACAGTGAGGTCTTAATGTGAATGCTGTGAACACAGAAACACATGTATCAGCCATGCACCTAAGTAGAGCATTTACTAAATGTGAAGGAAAAGTAAAAATGGGCAAAATCTATGGCAGACAAAGTCTACCCATTTTGACAGACTTATAGAAGACAGCAGTAAGTCCAAGCATTCAGGTAAGAATGGTAAGTTACTGTGTGAGGGTCAGTTATGCTGCCTGACACGCCACTCTTTTCTCCTTATAACTGGTATTAAGTCAGTTCCTAAAACACTGGAGCTTAAATTAGTTATGGTACCTAAAGGACATTATCTGTTTGAATCTCCTATGATTCACAGTTACAGTAAAGCCACAGAAGAATACAGCCTATCCCGCAGAACTTAATCTTTAGCTTTTTAAAGTGCATTTCAGTTAAGTTCACAAAATACACATTTGCTTTCGTAGTCAGCAAGATCAAGATCTCACCATTTTGTACTAATGAGCTTTAGTGTGATGTAAAAATTTCAAAACTCCTAAAGGGAAGCTTTCCTTAGCCATCAGATATACCCCATACCAATAAATACAAGCACGCTACTTAAAACTACCACAGCATGTTGTGAGATTAGAACTAAGTCTTCTAAAACACCAAATTCTTAACTTCGTACAAAGTTGTGTAATACCCATCAGTGGTGGGTCAATCCCAGCCAGCAGCTGAGCATCGACCTGGTCACTCATCCACAACCTCCTTCTGTGTGATGGGTGGAAAACTGAAAGAAGGAAAGAAGACTGGTAGGTCAATTAGGTGAAGCAAGAGCTATGTGCACAAGCAAAGCAAAGAAGGAGTTCATTCACTGCTGCCTATCATTAGGCAGATGTTCAGCCACTTCGCAAAAATCAAGGTCTCAGCATGTGCAAGGGTTACTCAGGAAGACAAATACTACAGCCGTAGCCATCACCCCCTTTATCCTCTTTTCCCAAAACCTGCTGATGAACATGATTTCAGATGGCAGGGAATACCCCTCTGGTCAGCTGGGGTCAGCTGTTCTAGCTCTTTCCCCTGCTGTGGCTACTCAGGAGGGCAAAATGGAAAAAAGAGAAAGCCTTGATGTTGTGCAGGCAGTTGCTCAGCAATAGCTACAACACTGGTGTGTTATCAACACCATCTTAGTCATAAACCCAAAAACAGCACCATATGGGCTGCTACAATGCAAATGCATACCTTCCCAGCCAGAGCTGGTACACCAGTACGACAACAGGTATTGACCACACCAAACAGACATTAAGTTTGTAGAGCATCAACTCTTCTGTCTCCTATCCACTGGAAAATAACTGCAAGGTTGATGTAGAAGCAAAAATAATAAAGACTTACATCAAGTGAAATACAGTTACTTGAGTCAAGAATATTGGAATTTGTAACTCCAGAAATAACGTAATTAAAGAGAGTTATAATTTAAATGTTTAAAAATCAATTTCTGCTAGAGAGGGATTTAACAGGATGTGTGTCACAGAAGATGCAACAGCAGGATTTAAAAGGAGAACTATTCTTTTTAACCTGGAAAGATTCTGATGCGTCAAGATAGGCATCAGTGTCTTTGACTAGAGGTGTACGAACACTTCTAAATAGAAAACCTCAGTGCCAAAGCCTGCCAAACTTTAACTGCTTTTCCAAACAGGTCACACCCAAGATTAAAAAAAAAAAAGCAAAACAGAAAATCAATACATCTTATTGAAGGTGGATGTTACAGGAGGTCATACATTCCCTTCTTAAGGTTTGGCCACTCAGTGTCTAATTTATTGCTGCCGGCATCATTTACATTTTACATCACCTATCACATCAGGGGACAATGGAATAAAAACAAGGCTGAGGCTTTACGGGTGATGTGACCATACTGAGTACTGTTATCAGCAAACAAAAGACAGCCTAAGAAAAGATTCTTTATAAACTGAAACAAAGATAAGAGGATTAGAGGGAAGTTTGGTCTTCTGTAGAAAAGGAGAGACTTATTTAAAAGCCCAGAATGCTCTGCCAAAAGCATCCTCCCCAAAACTACTGTCCTGTATTTTTATAATTTGTTACCAGATAGAAAAAGAAAGGCTGTAAGGATGTCTTGTCTTTCCTGTATTGTTAGACTCTACATTTGCAACTTGAGAGTTATACTGACCTTCCTAGTGTCTAGGTAGGGGAAAAAAAAAAAACAGAAAAAAAAACTTTTTAAGAATTACCATGAACTATCAAAGACAAATAAAAGACAACTATTCTAATTCTTCTTCTTGAAAACTTCAGTTCTTCCAGAACACATTCCTGAAGACTGGCACAGAAATCAGAAAGTGTGCAACTTCTAAAAACAAAGCATGTATGCCTTGGAAAAAGAACTCTAACACTAAGGACCAAAAGCTTTCTCATGATTACAAGCACTGTGAGAACAATCTTCTGTAATTAGTACTGGAATACAACATTAGAAAAAACAAATCTATTAGAGCTAATGCCAAGGGTGGATTTGGTGGTCTGTAAGTTGCTGCAACAAAAAAAAGGCCATCTCTCTATGACTGTAAAAAACAGTCAGCAACCTTAACTTCCACATGCTCACTTCATAAAAACGCTTTTCTTTCCCAGAACAGCTTAGACAGGCACCTGGAATTACCTCTGCTTTAAGACCAGCCTGCAGCTGTCCCCATTTCAGTACTTAACATACCAGCACCCCATGTCATCACACAGCAGCGCCTCACCCACCTCTCCCTGCCCCCCCTCTGCCTGCACTGTCACAGAAAAAACACCAATGTCAACTACCCCACAGAAGCAGTACCTCCTCACGTTCACCTGTACAGGACCACTCCCATGTGCTCCCTCCCCTCCTTGGATCTGCTGTGCATCTTTGAGTATGAGGGCAGCTGGGACACAGCTGCAGCATTAGTTCTCAAAACATCAGATAAATTAAACTCCTAGAGCTAAAGAACAAATTATTCATTTTAAAACTGGAACTATGCTTACCAGTTCTGCTTTTTAACCGTACACCTTCCCTTTTCCAAAAGCTGTTTTCTAAATAACTATGCCTGTGCTCATTGCTCCTGGCATTGTTACAATGAGTGGAAGTCAATATAATCATTAACAGATCCATGGAGCTTATTCAACATGCATTTCTTTTAGAAAAAGGTGAAACATTTCTCTGAGATGCTTAAGGGTGTGTTGTGATTTTTCACAGGTATTCCATATCATGACATCATGTAATAAGCTGACACAGATGGGAGGCCTGCAGAGGGAGAACCATAGCCCCCAGAATGCTCCTGTCCCTTCCCACGTGGTTTCCGGGAGCTTACCCCTTTTGCCTCTGATGGCCATTGTGAACTACACAGTCAGAGACTCTCCCTTTTTCTTATACATTTATTTTTCATTTTGTCAGATTTATTGCTCTCAATTCCTTTCATATAGTATTATCTCACATTCCTTTACCATTTTAAGTAAACTAGTTTTCTCTTATCTCAATCACACCTCCTCCTTTCTCACTCCTCTACCCAGCCTCCATGAGGGGTAGGGCGGGGGAAGGGGCTATGCACTATCATGGGACAATCTTTAATCAACTCACGACAAGGTGCAACTTCATTATTATTTTATACTGTCTTAACTTCAAATTCATTTCACAGCTTCACTTTAAATACATGAAAAAGTTCAACTAATCACTGCTACCTTTATTTCTTAAGAGGGATCTGCTTCTAGGAATTGCTAGATATTGCCACCTCAAATTATCAGGACAGCACTTTTGGAAAGCCAAGCACAAATACAGGTTGGGCAGAGAACGGCTCTGAGGAGAAGGATTTGGGGGTGTCGGTTGATGAAAAACTCAACGTGAGCTGACAGTGTGTGCTTGCAGTCCAGAAGGCCAACTGCATCCTGGGCTGCATCAAGAGACGCATGGCCAGCAGGGCAAGGGAGGGGATCCTGCCCCTCTGCTCTGCTCTCATGAGATCCCACCTGGAGCAATGCGTCCATTTCTGGGGCCCCCAACACAAGAAGGACATCGAGCTGTTGGAGGGGGTCCAGAGGAGGGCCACGAAGATGATGAGAAGGCTGGAGCAACCTCCCCTATGAAGGCAGGCTAAGAGAGTTGGGGTTGTTCAGCCTGGAGAAGAGAAGGCTCCAGGGGGGACCTGATAGTGGCCTTCCAGTACCTGAAGGGGGCCTACAGGAGAGCTGGAGAGGGACTCTTCAGAAGGGCATGGAGCAACAGGACGAGGGGTAATGGCCATAAACTGGAACAGGGGAGATTTAGGCTAGATATTAGGAAGGAATTCTTTCCTGTGAGGGTGGTGAGACACTGGCACAGGCTGCCCAGAGAGACTGTAGATGCCCCCTTCCTGGCAGTGTTCAAGGCCAGGCTGGATGGGGCTCTGAGCAACCTGGTCTGGTGGAAGGTGTCCCTGTCCATGGCAGGGGGTTGGAACTAGATGGTCTTTAAGGTCCCTTCCAACCCAAACCATTCTATGATTCTAAGTTTGTGTTTTTACAAAAAGCAAAAGCCATATACTATTTTCCCAGGTGAAAAGCAAAAGTAAGAAGTTAATATCAGTAAATAAAAAACTAAAAACTCACTCACTGTCTTCTGTGGGAAGGACCTGAAGGGAATAAATCCATTCTATTATATCATCTTTGTTCACCACATCTAAGGAATCCAACATATCCAGACCAGAGAGTGCGAAAAATGCAATTGTCAACCTAAAAGAAAAAGATAAGACTTACACTTCCCACCATAAATATCACGGGGAGATTAACAAACGTTTGCAGAAATAGAATTATCTATGCATTTTCAGCCTTTCAGGGTGGTGGAACACATACAGCCTAGCTCAGAGAGCATGAAACGTATCTGCTGGACAAAATCACGTTCTTTGTACTGTCATTACGTCCTCATCTCAACCAGACATGGTACTGGCCAACCCCACTCCCGATATGACGACACAACCTAATGATATGGCCATTCAGGTGTTAAATCTAGGGGCCGGCTTACCTGAAAAAGATGCTACAAAGTAAACCAGGTTATTAACACAAAGAGCACTAGTTCCCTGTGATTAATTCTTACACAAACAACCCTGCAAGTTCATGGTAAATAAAAGGTAACGCTGATCTGATGTAAGCTGCCTCTCATTGTGTCCTAAACCGACTTTGAAATGCTTAAGAAGTTAGCTATCAAATAGCAAGGGTTCCATTGTAACCAATCAATACAAAGGCACACAGGACAAATTACCATCTGGAGGTACTTGTCCTTTGGTACAGAGGAGCCTAGATGATTGATCTAATCAAGCATCTAAAATCGATCAGGTCAAATGCAAGTATCCAATACTGGAGTGGAGTCTGTAGTACCTAGCATGCTGAAGATCCTTCTTGCCCATAACTCCTTTCTTTCCATAAATGTGTGCTACCATAGCTGTTTATACGGCTACACTTTAACCGGCACCTTATTTGGGGTTTTGGTTTTGCCCAAAACCATTTCAGTGACCTAGCACTGCCCCACAAGTGGCAGCACTGACAGAACACCAAGAGACCAGCACTGGGATATGAACCTGAGGTAGCTTATACCTTGATACAATGTTCATGTCATAGTACCTTGGAAGTTCTGTCTCAGATTAAAATGAGCTCCACATCTATTTTGCCATTCACAGCTGCATCTGCAGATTCGAGAAGTCCTTGCTCTCCTTCTACCAGAAATGCTCACAGATTGTGAAACAGCTGCTAAACAGGCAGAAACTACTGCTTAGCATTGTCAGAAAAAGAGAAAGTCAATGCCAGCTCTCCTTTGGGGACTAAGTGATGATTTGCAGTTACCTCACAGGCTGCTGAGCCACCTTGGCCACCAGAAGAAGGCACATCTGAAGACGACGACAGATGGGACAGAAGCCTCTAATGCCATTTAATTTCTGCTTGAGGTTCTGCATCAGAACCACAAACAGTAAGGCCAAATCAAAAATGGTGATGTGAGTCAGTCCAAGACGCAGCTCAAAAAGAATTATTCTAATTAAAACAGTAGCCAAATGATGATGGAGCAGACACTCATCTCAACACAATGGCACACTGTCAAAGGGTGGCATTTCTACAAGTGGACTGACCTGCTGCTACAGTCATCACATGGCCATTCACAAGTGTTTTTAAGCCAACAACTTCTGCTTCAAAGCTGGTATCACCTAGGAATACACATCACAAGCAGTGGACACAAATTATCTGAAGAACAGTAACTTGTTAAGATGAGGTTACCTCATTTTATACTGCCTTTTACTTTGACCCTGAGCTTATGCATTGCTTTTGTGTTTGCAGGTCAGGGAGCTGCTTAGGGAGCTGTGCAGGAAGCACAGAGGCTCTGACGCGGTATGGGCGGAGACAGGAGCGATGGCGGCCTAGGAGGCCTAACCCCTGTGCGTATAAAGGCAGCCCCTAGGCAGCGCGGCGAACCGGACGGACAAGCAGGGCGTGGCGTGGCAGCAGGGCATGGCGTGGCAGCTGGCGCAGGCAGGGCCTGCAGGGAGGTGCGGCACCTCTCCACACTCAAGAAGCCAACTACCTATAGGCAGTATAGGTATATACTACCTACAGGTATATATATATATACACCTATACAGGTTGTTGCTCTCTCTAAAGGTCTTGACCTAGCCATGGTCTCCACGTGGCAGAGAGCCATTGCCAGAAAGAACATGGCAACTCAGAGAACCCAGCCAAACACGCAGCAGTCCAGGTCTCGGGTTGCACGGACCGAGCCTGTCCCTGCTGCCAGAGAGTAGCAGAGATACCGCTGCCTGCATTGTGAGCAGGTGGATGATCTGCTCAGCGTAGTGGCTGAGGTAAAGGAGGAGGTGGAAAGGTTAAGAACCATCACGGACTGTGAGGGGAAAATAAACTGGTGGGGCTGCGCCCTACCATCTCTGAGAGAAAGGCTCCGGGGGATGCTGTGCGAGCAGCAGTGGATCTCTCGCCCCTTCATAGCCAGGCAGAAGGAGGGGACCTAGGAGACAGGGAGGAGTGGAAACAGGTCCCTGCTAGGAGGGGTGGGCGGAAGCCCCCCCCACCTACTAGGCCCTCCCAGCTGCCCTTGTGCAATCGACACAAGGCTCTGGAACTAGAGGAACAGGTAAGTGAGCTTGTAGAGGAAGGTCCTTCCGAGGGAGTGTGTAAGGCAGATCGGTTAACTACACGTCTCAAGACTGCCTCTACTAAGAAGAAAAGAAGGGCAATTGTCACAGGCAATTGTCTTCCCCTTCTGAGATGGGCAGAGGGTCCGATAAGCTGTTCGGATCCCACCCACGGAGAAGTCTGCTGTCTCCCTGAGGCCCGGATCAGGGACATGACCAGGAAACTCCCTGGTCTGGTGCAGCCCTCCGATTACTACCCACTGCTGGTAGTTCAGGTGGCCAGTGAAGAAGTCTTTCAAGCTGGGTCGCACAAGGCTGAGACCAGGAAAGTAAACAATATCAGAAAAGACTTTACTTCCCTTGGGAAGACGTCGAAAAAATCAGCAGCGCAGGTACTGGCTGGAGACTGGGATCTTGGCAGAAGCAGAACAGACCAGTTGAACGACTGGCTGCGTGGGTAGTGTCATGCCAAAGGCTACGAGTTCTATGATCTAGGATGCACCTTTGACAAACCAGGAATGTTGACGTGGGACAGGACACAACTGACGAGGAGGGGCAAGAATTTACTAGGCAGTGAGCTGGCTGGGCTTGTCACCAGCTCTTTAAACTAGAGCTGCTGGGGGAAGGCAGTATAGTGCTGAGTGTCAGAGGAGAGCCAGGCAACTCTGTCACTTTAGGAAGCAGCACAGGAAAACCTCAGATTTGTCTCACAGGTGATAGGGAGGGCTTCTCCATGAAGACAGAAAAGCCAACAGCCCAGATGAAATGCATCTATACCAATGCACGCAGCATGGGAAATAAACAGGAGCAGTTGGAAACCATGGCACAGTTAGAAAACCATGACCTATATGCTATCACAGAAACACGGCTGGACAAATCACATGACCAAAATAGTGTGACTGAGGCCTACAAGCTTTTCAGAAGGGACAGACAGGGCAGGAGCAGAAGGGGAGTTGCTCTTTGTGTTTGGAAGTGGATAGACTGCGAAGGACAAGTTGAGAGCTTATGGGTTAAAATTTAGGATCAGTCCAATAAAGGACATCTAGTCATTGGGGTCTACTACAGGCCACCAGATCACAGAGAACCTGCTGACAAGGCCTTCTTGCTTCAGCTGAGAGAAGCATCACACTCACAAGCTCTCATCCTAATGGCGGATTTCAACCACCCGGATATCTGCTGGAATAGCAACACAGCGGGCTGCAAACAATGCAGGAGACTCCTGGAGTCTAGTGAGGATAACTTCCTGGTCCAGATATTAGACAGAGCAACCTGATGCGAAGCGTTACTGGACCTGGTGCTCACCAAAGCAGAGGAGAGCATTAGAGAGGTTAAGATCAGAGGCAGCTTGAGCCGTAGCGACCATGCCCTGGTTGAGTTTGTGATCTCAAGGAATACAGGCCAGGCAAACACCAGAGTCAGGATTCTGAACTGCACAGAGCAAACTTCTGGCTGTTCGAGGAATTACTGGATGGGATCCCCTGGGAAACTGTCCTTAGGTGCGTGGGAACAGAACAGTGCTGGCAGCTCTTTAAGGACACCTTTCTGACAGCACAAGAACACTCCATCCCCCAGCAGAAAAATTCCTGCAGAGGAGGCAGGCAACCAGCATTGCTGAGCAAGGACCTGCATGCAGCTTAAACTGAAGGAAAAGAGGAACAGGAAGTGGAAGTAGGGTTGTGTAACCTGGGAAGAATACAGGGACACTGTCCAGATGAGTAGAAATAGGATCAGAAAAGCCAAGGATCAGGAAAGCCAAGGCACAGATGAAGCTAAATCTGTCGAGAGAGGTGAAAAATAGCAAGGGGTTCTATAGGTACATAGGCCAGGGTTCTATAGGTACATGTATCCCCTTGGATAAATCAGAAGGGAGAAGTGGCTTCCTCAGAAAAAAAAGCTGAGGTACTCAACAAGTTCTTTGCCTCAGTATTCACTGGCAATCAGGCTTCCCATGACTATCAGGTCCCTGAACCTCTAGGTCAGGGTGAGAGGAACGGAGTCCCTCCCACTGGAAGCGCAGAACAAGTCTGAGACCGCCTCATGAGACTAAATGCGTTTAAGTCTGTGGGCTCAGATGACAAGCATCCCAGGGTTCTGAAAGAGTGGGGTGATATGGTTGCCAAGCTGCTCTCCATCATATTTGAAAAGTCGTGGCTGGCAGGCCAGGTCCCCGGTGACTGGAAAAAGGCAAACATCACTCCCATTTTCAAGAAAGGGAGAAAGGAAGACCTGGGGAACTACAGGCTAGGGAGCCTCAAACGCCTGGGAAGATCATGGAATAGGTCCTCCCAAAAGCCCTGTTAAGGCTCATACATGACAAAAAGGTGACCTGAGACAGCCAGCACGGCTTCACCAAGGGCAGATCTTGCCTGGTGGCCTTTATGATGGAGTGACGGCATCGGTGGATAAAGGAAGGGCAACGGATGTCGTCTAGCCGGACTTGTGCAAGGCCTTTGACATGGTCCCACACCGTATCCTTCTCTCTAAACTGGAGAGATATGGAGTTGAAGGATGGACTGTTTGGTGGATAAAGAACTGGCTGGATGGTCGCAGCCAAAGGGCTGTGGTCAGCATCTCTATGTCCAGGTGGAGGCCGGTCACGAGCAGTGTCCCCCAGGGGTCCATCTTGGGACCGGTGCTCTTCAACATCTTTGTTGATGGCTTAGACTGTGGGATTGAGTGCACCCTCAGCATGTTTGCTGATGACACCAAGCTGAGTGGTGCAGTTGATACCCCTGAAGGAAGGGATGCCATCCAGAGGGACCTGGACAGGCTGGAAAAGTGGGCCCATGAGAACCTGATGAGGTTCAACAAGGCCAAGGGCAAGGTGTTGCACTTGGGTGAGGGCAATCCCAGGTGTGTGTACACACTGGGAGAAGAACTCCTTGAGAGCAGCCCTGCGGAGAAGGACCTGGGCGTTGTGATCGACGAAAAGCTGGACGTGAGCCGGCAGTGTGCTCTTGCAGCCAGGAAGGCCAATGGCATCCTGGGCTGCATCAAGAGAGGGGTGGCCAGCAGGGAGAGGGAGGTGATCATCCCCCTCTGCTCTGCCCTTGGAAGGCCTCACCTGGAGTGCTGTGTCCAGGCCTGGGGCCCCCAGTACAGA
>VXAV01006859.1:17211-28222 GCA_013399715.1 Alectura lathami | reverse complement strand
AGAAGGGCTGCATTGGCCCATGCTTAAAGCCCAGCCAGCATGCTCCCTGGTCTCTGACAGCAGCCAAAAGTAAATGGATAAGAACAGTAAAACAAAATATAACACTATTCTCCAGAAGAGTCTAGCTGCCTCCCATGATCTCCTGCTCAGCTGCTCCCTTAGCTGGATATGTCTTTTGTTTAACAGTCCTGGACTGCTTTGCCTTCCATTAATGGATCCCCAATCACTTCTAAATGCATACAAAGTTTAAACATCTGTAGTTTCCATGGTAAATACAAGCAAAGCTCAGCAAAAGTAAAACAGCTAACGTTTAACAGTCTTATATCAGAGTGGCTAATAAAAATTATATGATAATTGGGTTCAAAATGGGAGGCAGGTTATAGAAAATCAGCTGCACACTCTAACAGATTTTAGACTAGAACAAAGATAATTAGCACCTTGGAAAGGTGTGCTAACTTGGGCTCTGCTAGTAGTTCAACTGCAGTACCATGCAGTTGTTCTGAAACTCAGAAACCCCATTGAAAAGCACAATAAATACCCCGTGTTACATGCTGCGTACAATTTCAAAGTATTGAACATTGAAGGTCAGCCTGAGCTTCACTTCCCGCTACTAGCACCAGCTATTTCAAAAGCTAGTTGGGTCTGTCTGAAGGAGATGAACTGCTTGCAGGATAGGCAAATCCTCAGGAGAAGGAAACGAAGATTAGATTTGGGCCATTGCTCTTACATTGTAAACTCTGGTCTACTGACAACTGGAACTGAAAACATTCATTTCAGTTAAATCACTGAAGAGATATAGGAAAGGGTAATGACATACAGATACCGCTGACCCAAGTCCCATTCATTTTGGCTACATAAAAGCAAAAGGCTTAAAATGTATTAATCTATGATTTTTGGCAGTTCAAGAGTGCCTGAAACATCCATTTTTAGAGGCATGAAGTTGTCGATGGCTGATCTATGTCTTGTCAATTCTGAATCTGAAATAATGAGGTAAATCAGTTACACCTAGCTTGGCATGAATCTTTGTTTTTTTTCCTCCTTTCCCTCAGAACCAATTACGGACATAACTCTGAAACAGCTAATGTGATATATAGTCTTTCCAATCAGCAGATTTTCCAGGAGCATCAATCAGTCAACTGTCTGAAGCTCTGAGATAGAGCTTAACTCTCTCTAAATGAATAAAAAGAAAGCATCTGAAAGACACTTTACTCCTGAGCAAGAAGTAAAGATATGCTGAATTTTAGCTCAAATCATTGCAGAACATTTGTGAAATGTCAAGAGCAACAGAGGTCATTTCATATATTTACCTGTGTACTTGCAGCACTTCATTTGAATTTCATTATGATCTTTATCTCATGTGATTTTCTCCTTTACTAAGATGGAAATCCTACCTAGCAGAAGGACTCCAATCAGATACAGGAAGTCCTTTTCATGGCAGATCCCAGGCCTTTCCATTCCTAAGCTGGTGGGAAGCTGCTGAGGAATCCTCTCTAACCAGCTCAGGGAAGGCCAGTAAGCATTCGTGAAGTCAGAAGTAAAGAAACTCTGTACAAAAGCAAGAAAAAAGGGACAAAAGCAAGAAGTGGGACAAAGACAACAATACTGCAAAAGTTAAAGCCTAACTTCTAGACACCAGTATGACAGATGTAAAATACACATCTAGGGAGATGGGCAGATAGGGGTTGTTGACCTGCTAATCCATCACAAAATAGAGTTGCACTGATGGGAAAGAAAACTTATCTGAATCAATTTCTCACGTCTCTTGCCACTGGCATGCAGCAGCTCCTGAGAAACTCTTAGCACCCTGTCCGGAGGAAAGAGAGACACTTGAATACAAGTTTTGCAGGGTTTTTCAAAGAAACTGCAAATATACTGAGCTCCTACCAACTCTGAATTCCCACATTTTGGATTTATTTGCCTTCATACAGATGTGCACGCTTTTGCAGGAACTTTTTCAGACATTTTCTATAAAAAATATATTCCTCTATCAAAACATGCCAGAAATGACTTCTCTTTCACACAGCTCTAGCAAGAAGCAAATTTTGCTTTGAGTATGTTCAAGTAAAAATTAATTGCTATTACATGCAAAGCAGTAGAAAAGAGGTGAGGCTTTCACTGTAAAAGCTCCTGATGGTAATATAAAATGGACAAATGTTCCTAGTAGGCTTATCGCACTTGGAAGACTTCAGAGTTAGCACAGATTGATTTCCTTTTGGCACTTTGCCTGGACATTTAGATGGACATTTAAAAGATTTGCAATTGAAACAGTTTTAAGACTACTGAAAAAAAAAAAAAAAAAAGTATATGACTGTAGGTGGATCTGTTTCTAAATAAGAAGTTGACTGAGCAGTTTTATTCGACTATGCTCTGTATTCATTGAGGCTTCTCATATGAAAGTCATGTAAGTAACATTACAGCTATCTGTCCCTCTTTTTTATGTTCCTCCTATTAGTGTGTTCTGCAGTAGGCTTGCTATGAAATCATATTCTACATTTGAGTTATCTTTCACCTTCTGTTACAACACTAACACAGCACCTACCCACAGTACGAACAAAGTAATTATTCTAAATTGCCTCTTTAAAGCAAGAACAATCAACGTATTTCTGTGAGAGAGGAAAAAAAAAAAAAAAACTCATCCTTTTGTAGAGAGTAGGAGGCAGGTAAGGTGCTATAATTTTTCATGTAAACACATGCCACTGCCCTAAATGATGCACAGGTTTTATAAATCCACCCAGGTGTAAGTTCAGCTGATTGCTGAGGACAGAGAGATCTGTTTTGTTTTGCCTAGCTTAGTCCATGCAAGGCCAAAATCCCAAATTGCTTTTGGACCTCAGTGAACCCCAAAGGATTTTGATGATCCTCTGTTCCAGTGTAAACTACAATTTCAGGAACACAATTTTAAAAATAAATTTTTCATATCACCTTTGTCTTTCTTCATAGAGGAAGTGTTTCTTCAGCAGAGGAGGCTAGCAAATTTGATTATCCATTGTTTTCTAGATCACTGGTTAGTCAACTTTCTAAACACAAATATCCGCTTACAATAATGACGTTTTTCAGGGGGAGATCTTTTGCTTTTCCTGATGGATTTTGCTCATTGCTCAGCAGTGAAGGGTGACATGATGCCCAATCCCTGGATGTGTTCAAGGCCAGGCTGGATGTGTTCCTGGGAAGTTTGATCTAGTGAGCTAGTGGCTGGCAGCCCTGTCCACAGCAGGGGGGTTGGAGCTAGATGATCTCTGAGGTCCCTTCCAACCCAAGCCAATCTATGATTCTATGAGATACCAGACAGATGCATAATTAGAAACGCTGACCTAAACGATATCCTCTACAGCATTTTATAGGGAATGTCTACATCTGATTTATATCCATAGATTCTTGGCTATTGGTATGATCAAAATTTTTGCCTAAATCTCACCCACTCTGTGACTTTCACACATGATGCTTAACCAACAAAGTTTTCAGTAGGAGTGTAAAAGAAATAACATTTTTCTTAACACAATACTATATGTAAAGTTAGCAGACTGTCAGCTGTGGCATATTGCACCTGAACTGTTGTCATGGTTTTCCACAGGTGTTCAATATCATGACATCATGTAATAAGCTGACAAAGGTGGGAGGGCTGCTAAGGGAAACCACAGCCCCTGGAATATTCCTGTCTCTTCCTGCCTGGTTTCCAGGTTCCCGGAGCTCCTCCTCTCTTTTGCCTCTGATTGCTATTGTGAATGCGTATATATCCTTTCTTTTGTATATATGTTTTCCAATTTGTCAGATTTATTGCTCTAAATTCATTTCATATTGTATTATGTTAGTGCATAGGATAACAGACAGTAGATCTGTCCAAAGCATATTCTCTGGGGGGGAGGGAAGTTTAAGAGTTTAATTAGTAGTTTTGCTGTAATTACTAGACTTATTCTCTTCTTATGTAAAAATTTCACATCTTAACATGGCTAAATATTGTTTTACTTTGTTTATTTGGTAGAGTTGCCATAGAAGACAAACATTCAAATATAGAATTAATGAACATTGATGTAATTGTATTCAAAGGAACATAAGGTTGGGAGGAGGAAAAAAAAGACATTCTAAGTATTGGAGGGTTTGGTGGGAGTTTATTTTACAAACATTATAATTATGTTGACAACTACTTAACAATATGTTCCACAAGGCTTTTGTTACTTCCATGAATGGGAGGATGGGTGTAGTATTTGTCTTTGCAGAAATTATTTTGGAGCCACAAGTGGACCCAGCTGCCTTCAAAAAAAATGTTTTTACTTCATGATATCTCATGGATAATGTAAATTGAGTGGAAACAAGCCAAATTAGGAGCACAACTAGGATAACTAGAAAATAGGAAGGGTTCTAAGCAGTCACACCCACAGATGTGCCCACTTCCATGTCAGATGCAATCCATATAATGCAACAAGTCTGACACTGAATGCAGGGGAAAACAAAACCTCTGTTCTCTGAATTCATTGCAACAGAAGAAGATGATGGTCCTCATCTAGTTGGTGCAAAGAGAGATTTTTTAGAAAGCATCCAGGGAGACATCCTTAGACTTCTAAAATTAGAGAGACAGCATTTTCTTCTAATATTTGAAAGCCTTTTCCTTGAAAGGGGAAGTATTTTCTCAAAAAAAAAAAAAGAGCTGTTTTCGCAACACTTTTCTTACAGGTTTTGTGTCTCTACCACAGGAATGATCCCATCCAAAACAGAAACATCTTTCAACAAAATTACCTTGATCATTTTGTAATCAAAACAAAATAAAAGAAAACAAACCAAAAACCTTATTGGCATTCTGGGATTTCTTGGAAGGCTTTTTCACTTTTTGAAGTGAAAACTTGTAATACACTTTAAAAATTACCAAGTCTGTACCTAGCTTACAAGTTCTTGACAACTTTTGGTCAGGAATTAAAAGACAAATAAGTGTGATAGAGAAGAAAAATATTTAACTTTTTTCTTTTTTTTTTTTCTTTTTTTTTCCTATCAAAAATGCTCAACAGCTGTTTTCAGATTAATTAATCTCCAGTGATGTCTGTACCTAGGTCAAAGGCTGTTTTCTACCTTCCTGAATTATGTCCAGGTCTTGAAAAACATACTCTTCACTGAAGTTACAGGAATTATTTTCATAAATTAACAACCCTCTATTTTGTTTTTAATGAAATAACTAATACTTTAATACTGTAGAAATAAACTTTACCAGATTAACTCCTGTAGTATCAAGCATGAATAGCTGCCATGCTTACATTGGTGACAGCCCTATTACATCTAGGCTGGGGTCATGCTTTCCCATTAATGACGAGCCTGTAACAGGACCTAAAATGGGATAAACAGTGAGGGAGTCTTCAACCAGCTGAAGTTTGTTCTCGTATCAGTACACTGCAGACATATCTAGTTAGCTTTCCGCTGATGTTAATCAAGCCTGTTACTTGTGCATCAGATGGGAGTTAAGCCTTAACCTGCACTTCTATAAAAGTGCACTCAGTCTTTGATTTATTTTCTTACACTGGGTAACACTTCACAGATGGGTCTAAACTGATTTGTAGTTATGGTGCTTAGACCACTGTAATTGATATATTATTAATCGATAGCTATGCTGTAATTCATCAATGTCACATTTATGAAGTCCATGCTAATCAGTTTGTTCTCTGCTTTCATTTTTAAGCATTTGAGAACTCACTTCTTGGTTATTTGTATTTTTAACTATCACTCTGTAAATCTAACCATAGTATGACTAGTTATGACAACAAAGTGTATCCCAAAAAAAATAAAAAAAGAAATCCCCACAAGGATAACAGATAGGCATGGTTTGATGATGATCTTTGACACAGCAACTATTCACACTAACAGGGCAGATTCAGTGCTTTTTAAAGAGAGAGGACCAGACCTGTAAAGAAGGGCCAGCCCCATTGCAGCCAGACTTTTGGGTCATGGAATTTGTCTCACTGATGCCCACTCTCCATCCCTCTGCACTTTGCAGGGCACAGCCACTTCAACCTCTGCGACCCAAGCAGGGGTTCTCCTCCCTGCCTCTAGTGCCTGTCATATCTATCCAATTTCTTCCACTGAACTCCATGAAAAATCATTGTTTCAGGAAAATAATAATCCCTCCATTGGAGCTCTCATTATAGAAATACCGTACATGGCTGCTTTTACATGCAGCTCCTTGGAGGACAATGAATGTAATAAGCCAAATGCACAGGCCTTATTGGGACTGGTTGGTTAACAGCAGGCAGACAGTACCTAAACACACTTTCAGGTATTCATCCGAGAGCACACACAACAAATTTGCCTGCTCACTTTTTGCTCCGGAAGCCAGAGGTGTTAAGTATTTGCAGTCAAAAAACAGAAATACTTCAAATGACCTAATAAACAGAGAGGGAAAAAGACAACAGACAGTGACAGAGACTATACAATTATCATTTTTATTTTGCACTTGGCATTGCTAGTGCTGTGGAAATGCTCCCACTTTGTGTTTCCCTAACTTGCACATGTGTATGTAGACTAAGTGTCTCTGTAGGGAGCAGTGCTGAGACCCCATTCCTTTTGCAATATGTGGTGTTGCTCTCCTACCATTTATTTTTAAAGGACCATGAATCACATGATAATATTTAATGAGTGGAAAATAAAGCTTAGTACCAAATCTTGTTTGAACTCCAAAATCCTCTAAATAAAAGCCTGAAAGTGCCATTTTTTTTCTCTTTGAAAGCATAAAACATTGCAAATGCGCATATGCACACACACAGGGCAGGTTTTTTAATCATTTGCACTGTCTCTGAATTTAATACCATATATCAGTACTGCCCCTGAAAGAATTCAGTGCCATGATATTGGATTTACAATAATGCATCAATACAATTTGTTTTTTTGACTGCCTAGAAGGAAACAGGAAATATATATATATAATAAAAAGATAATAAACAGGAAAAGAAAAAGTGAGAGAGAAAATTAATCTGGATTTATCTCTAGAGAGGAATAATTGATCTCATTTGTATACTAATCACTATGCACTGTATATAGCTGGGATACATATTTAAAAATACAGATATTGGCTTTTGCTGTGTGACTGAAATGCACACTATCTGCCACACTGGTGCCCATCCCCATGGCCCTATATCCATGGGCCAGCTCTAGTCACATGCTCCAGTTCCACAGCAATGGCTACATCAGACAGAATTGGAGTCAGCACAAAATCATGGGCACTCAGCCTCTTTGCCTCGGTCTTCCCTGCCGGTCAGGCTGCCCAGGTCTCTTGTGCCCCTGAAAATCCAAGTGGGGATGGGGGGAGCAAAATCCTTCCCAGTGTAAGAAGGGAGCAAGTCCGAGACCACCTGGTGGGACTGAACGTCTACAAGTCTATGGGGCCGGACGGGATGCATCCCAGGGTCTCGAAGGAGTTGGCTGATGTGGTTGTCGAACCGCTCTCCATTATATTTGAAAAGTTGTGGCTGTCAGGCGAGGTCTCCGGTGACTGGAAAAAGGGAAACATCACTCCCATTTTTAAGAAAGGGAGAAAGGAAGAGCTGGAGAACTACAGGCCAGTGAGCCTCACGTCTGTGCCTGGAATGATCGTGGAGTGGATCCTCCTGGAGGAGATGCTAAGGCACATGCGAGATGAGGAGGTGATCTGAGGCAGCCAGCACGGCTTCACCAAGGGCAGGTCGTGCCTGACCAATCTGGTGGCCTTCTGTGATGGAGTGACAGCATCGGTGGACCAAGGGAGGGCGACAGATGTCGTCTAACTGGACTTGTGCAAGGCCTTTGACACGGTCCCACACCATATCCTTATCTGTAAACTGGACAGATATGGATTTGATGGGTGGACTGTTTGTTGGATAAAGAACTGGCTGGATGGTCACAGCCAAAGGGTTGTAGTCAATGGCTCTATGTCCAGGTGGAGGCCGGTCACGAGTGGTGTCCCCCAGGGGTCCGTCTTGGGACCGGTGCTCTTCAACATCTTTATCAACGACTTAGACTGTGGGATCGAGTGCACCCTCAGCAAGTTTGCTGATGACACCAAGCTGAGTGGTGCAGTTGATACCCCTGAAGGAAGGGATGCCATCCAGAGGGACCTGGACAGGCTGGAAAAGTGGGCCCACGAGAACCTGAAGAAGTTCAACAAGGTCAAATGCAAGGTGTTGCACTTGGGTCACGGCAATCCCAGGTATGGGTACAGACTGGGAGAAAAGCTCCTTGAGAGCAGCCCTGTGGAGAAGGACTTGGGCGTTGACGAAAAGCTGGCCATGAGCTGACAGTGCGCTCTTGCAGCCAGGAAGGCCAATGGCATCCTGGGCTGCATCAAGAGAGGGGTGGCCAGCAGGCAGAGGGAGGTGATCGTCCCCCTCTACTCTGCCCTTGTAAGGCCTCACCTGGAGTGCTGTGTCCAGGCCTGGGGCCCCCAGTACAGAGGGGATGTGGAGCTGTTGGAGCGGGTCCAGAGGAGGGCCACCAAAATGATCAGAGGGCTGGAGCACCTCTCCTATGAGGAAAGGTTGAGGGAGTTGGGACTGTTTAGCTTGGAAAAGAGAAGGCTCCAGGGAGACCTCATTGCGGCCTTCCAATACTTGAAAGGAGCTTACAAGTGGGAGGGGGACCGACTTTTTACACAGGTGGATAATGGTAGGACAAGAGGGAATGGGCTAAAACTGAAAGAGGGGAGGTTTAAGTTGTGTGTTAGGAAGAAATTCTTCCCTGAGAGAGTGGTGAGGCGCTGGCACAGGCTGCCCAGAGAAGCTGTGGCTGCCCCATCCCTGGATGTGTCCAAGGCCAGGCAGGATGGGCTCCTGGGCAGTTTGATGCAGTGAGCTAGTGGCTGGCAGCCCTGTCCACGGCAGGGGGGTTGGAGCTAGATGATCTCTGAGGTCCCTTCCAACCCAAGCCATTCTGTGATTCTGTGATTCTATGATTCTATGATTCATCCCTGATAAGGCTAACCACTGCTCTGTTGCTTTCTAGTATGAAGAGTGTCTCAGGCAATCACTGGACACTGCAGATGTAGGGAGATATGTATCATGTACATATGATTCTCTGATTGAAGGACTGTGTTTCAAGCGTAGGGAATAGGAATGATAATATTTAATCTCCTTATACTTGCAAACAGACAGCATAAGCACCATGGACTCAAAACAGTCATTCAGGCTTAAGGACATTAATTGCAGAAGGACAAACAGGACACTCAGGTCAGAAATTTGATATTGTTAGAAGAAGGATTTTAAATGTGAGGAAGCCTAATGAGTTGTAAAATGGAGTTTGATAACTGAAAATTTAGATCGTAATACTTTGCTCTAATAGAAGAATCCAAATTACATGGCCCAGGAGGCTCTTTTTCCAACTCTATGCTCTTAATAAACTCCTCACTCCATTTGTGGTCTTCTGCCATGCTCTCTCTTTAGTCCATTACATTGTTCCTGTGATTCAGGTTTTCGATTTTTTAGCTTACTGGTTGCCTAGACAATAAAAACGATGTGAAAAAATTGTTACTCTATATTATACAATAGAACTAGAACAAGAGAAAATTAAGTCCCTTGATTATGAAGATTTACATAGATGGTTTATGATAAAAGCCTAAAAGTTTTCCTGCAGCCAGATTCAGGCTTTTAACCACAATGCTTTGCATCCAAATAACGATTTTAATCTGTCATTAATGAGCTGCTGTATTAATTTGATCAAATATTACAGTTAACTTCCACGCAGGCGTACAGAAACAAAGCATTTATATGACACTTATAGGACTAAGGATGGCCTCTTAGTAATTCTGCACTGAGTCTGAATATATATAGAACATTTCAACATCAGTTCCTAGCACAACTCAGAGATGCTACAGGTCATCTGGGGATGTGAATCGAGGGGAATTAATGGTCTTATTAAATCTGGGACACAAAGGCAATGCCAGTGCTCATTGCCTTTCTGAATGCATCAGTTCAGACCTCTACACAACACATACAAACCACTTCAAGAAAAGGAGGGGGAAATCCAGGAAGAGCTGCAAGCCTAAGCTGAAGTTGGAAAAAAATCTTTTTGGTGAGGCCAAGGAAATTCTGCTTCTCATTCTTACCCAATAAGAGGTTAAGCTTTGATTTGATCTAACTAAAACAATCCACAAAAGAAAACTGACACTCCACTCTTTAATCTAGGAATGGGAAAACATAATGAGTTTCAAACGTTCATGGTAGAAGATAAATTCAAACTACAAATTGCTTCCCTTTCTTACATTGAAAGCTGTAAACCACCGGGACGTTTTATCGTAGAACATGATGGATTCACATTTGCTTAAAGTCTTAAATCAGACTAAATGCATTTATAAATAGATATCTAGCAGCTTAACCAGATGTTATATACTTGTCAAAGGAATAACTAGGTGAAGTTTCTTTGTGTGGGAAGTTGCAAAATATCCTCATAATGGTCTTCTTCCACATTAGTTTTATGCATTAGTGGTATAACTGTGTTTTTGCAGCACCAAGACTTGCAGTCAGCTACCCTACTTAGGTTTTGTGTTTGATGCAATTTCAGATATGAGACTGGAGCAGGTATGTCTGAAAATCACATGGCTGGGCAAAGCTCAGTCCATGAGATGAACAGAGAAAGACCATAGATCCTCTGGGAGAGAACGTGGCATGAATCCAGTTGACAGAATAATTTATCCATTTTATATTCTCTTTCTGACAGTTGTGTATTTAGTCCGTGCAATATGTAAGGGTCATATGGGAAACAAAATGGTGTAGCATAACATAGTAGCTTATGCAGAGAGAACAACTCTTCTTCCTTCTTCTCCTTAACTGTAAGTAGGAACCAAGGGCTCATGAAGGTAGGTAGGGATCTCAAATCTCATCAGGTTCCACCATATACACATACTGTAGTATCCAAATTAGTCTTGTAAAATCAGACTCTTAATGCTAAGATGCTGAATTTCAATCATATATGATTATTCAGAAGACAGAAGCATAAAAGAAGCCCAGAGCAACAGTCAGGCTCTTTTGTTTTTCTTTTGTCAACTAACTATAAACTTGAGAATTAAGAT
>VXAV01006851.1:26809-42172 GCA_013399715.1 Alectura lathami | reverse complement strand
TCTGTTTGTTTTACTTTGTCAGAACTGGTGGTCAGAAGCCACCTGCAGGGTTTGGTCCTGGGACAGTAATAAGTCAGGACAGGATGGTAGTCCAGAGACACCGAGCTGTTCTCTTTTACACAGAGGGAACAAATGTTTTTTAACTGTCCTGCAGTCTGGTCTGTTACCATNNTAATAACGTTACTGAGGAGTAGATAGTGCTTTGGTTGCAGGTCATCTCTTGTCTTTGCAAAAAAAAAAAAAAAAAATGGAAGTTACCAAATCCAGCCTGGTAGATACAACCTATCATTTAGGCTTAGTTCCTTCAACTGAAGAAATCCAGAGCTGACCAAACACCCTGAGGTGGTGGTTTTTTAAGTGAAATTCTA
Source organism: Alectura lathami (assembly GCA_013399715.1). Taxonomy (NCBI): domain Eukaryota; kingdom Metazoa; phylum Chordata; class Aves; order Galliformes; family Megapodiidae; genus Alectura; species Alectura lathami. Next base: position 41,804 of record VXAV01006851.1, on the reverse strand, counting down.
GGATAGTGTGATTGTGGCTTCACGTGGAGAGGTTTCTAGTGAATCAGTTTGTCCTCCGGAAAGCTGAACAATGCCTGCTGTTAAATTAGTGGGAGATATCAAGTGTTGTTTTGGCTGTTTGGGTGAATAGCACTGTTTATTTTTAAATAAATCATGATGTTCCCGGTGTCCTGTGTAATAGGATGACGTTTGAGGACTGGTGTAAGAATTTCACTGATGTGGACATCTGCCGGATTGTGAATACCTCCTACTTAAGTATCCACAAGACCTGGGAGAAGAAAATGATGCACGGGGCTTGGGCAAAGAATTCAGAGCCCCTGCTAAATCGCTGTGGTGGATGCTTTGATAACAAGGAGACCTTCCTTCAGAATCCCCAGGTGGGAGTCTATTTTGCGCAGTTTTGAAGTGTATCCACTTTAAGTAAGGTTTTTGGAGGATCCACCCTATTTAGGAGTCAGCAGCAACTGCTTGGCAGAAGTCTCATTGCAAGTGTCTGTGTCCTCTGGCAGTATGCTGGTTCACTGCGTGTTTCAGTGATTCTGTGAAACCTTTCACAAGAGTTTAGATACTTATTGAAGACTGATCATGTTAATGACTGAGTGAAGTCCTGCCTGGACTTCTTTTGGTTTCCCAGTTGTAGAAAGACAGCAGAGTCTCTTTTGCTATTGACAGAGGATTTTGTCTGCTGTAGCTAGTTAGTACCCCTTTGCATTAATCTAAGTTTCTGAAAGCATCTGCTTTCTTCCCAAGCTAACCACCAGTCAATATTACAAAACTTTCTTTGTCTCATCCTACCTGGTAACCTTAAGGCTATTCGGGTTATCTGTTCATCCATTCTTACTCCATTTCTCCCCTTCCTTCCCTTCTCAGTGTGGAACATTTTTATCATAGTGCATGGAAATTCAGGCATAAACTCCCATTACTGTCAACGAGACTGGACACTGCTTTAGTTATTATTTAGAAAACTGGCTTTTCTGTCCTCTTGTATACCACTACATATGTTAGACTCATTAAAGGCGTTTCATTGTCTGCTTTTCTGCACTTATATGGGAGGTTTCTGTCAGCACCCCTGAATTTTCATAGCAGGATGTTGGAGAACTGCGGCCTTTGCTGGCTGGACTAGGATTGATCTCAGACTCTGAACTCATCCTGTCATTTAGGTGTGGATGGAGAAGTAGTTCTTCACTCCTCTGATTTAATGTCAATGCCTCCTTTCCAGAAGGTGATTTTATTCAGATTCCTGTGTATAATTCTGAATGTATATACAAGTGCTTGTCTGAGTCTCATTTGTGAGTGTTTAGCTGTCACAGAGAACAAAATATACATGTTATGATTGAGTGCAATGCCTCATGCAATGGAAGTTCTTTTTATTCCAGATGTCTGTAGGCTAGTTGATTAAAAGTCTCTTAACAGCAGTTCTGGAATGAATTTATGTTAGCTTGGGGCCATTATAAATTACTATGGCACATACTACCATATGTATAGTCTAGAGAGAATCTACCATACCATAGTCTAGAGAGAGTCTTTGTTCTCACTTTCTGCCTGACACTGAAGCCTCTTGTGAGGCTCTTCTATACTGAGAGGGACTGTGACACCTCCAGTCGCATTAAAATAAGGGTATTTAAGCCAAGTATGAATGTATTCCTACAGCCACCTGCTGATTTTCAGGTTGGTACCTTCTAGGACAGCTGAACTGTCAGCAGTCCAAGATCACTGCAGTTGCACACCTCTCATCAGTCCAGGAGAGCTCTCTCACACTCTCAGAGCTCCCTTTCTGCACCTCCACTTGCTCTGGGATGCTGTAGGCTATCTGACAAGATAACACTTCTTACAGTTCAGCGGGGACAAGAATAAAAATGTGTCCTGCTGCATGTTTTGTATCGCTTATTGGATTCCTCTGCAGAGGCTCTTTACAACCCCTGGGACTCTCTCTACAGGGTCCTGTGCGTCTCTGCCCCAATGTTGATATATCACACAGACAACAGCACAAAGAAACATTGAATTTGTACCACATAACAACCAGCTCAGAATAACGAGCAGTAGCTGTGTAGGAGGCTGATCTGGACTGTAAGTACTAGGAACAATTAATGAAGCCCAGAGGCTTGGGAAGATACTGATTTTTCTTTCCAGCACTGCAGTACAGCCAGCTCTGCCAGAGGTTAGTGTTTCCTCTGTGTATGTGCGTCAAACTGCTGGAGATGGCGAGGGTGAGGGATGAGAAATGGGGTGGTGCCTTATTCTGCAGAGCTCTGACCAAAGAGGGATGTGAAATCATTATGGTATCAGTAACCAAGGCAATCTCAGTAATCTACCTCAGAGCAGACTCAGCGAAGATTTACTTTTCAGCAGCTCTTGAAGGAGCAGGAAGGGGGAGATTGAACTGCTAATCAGTTTTCTCTCCATGCTAGTCAGAGAATTTCAGCTTAAATCAGGGCGTGTGGCACACATAGTATCCAGCTGTGCATCACTGCAGGTTTATACTTTTATTTGTTTGATTCACATTCAAATGTCTTTGAGGATGGAACTTGCATTTAGATAGATGGAACAGCATCTATCTGAACTTGGTATAAGTAACATTCTCTTTCCCTCCATTGGTTCTGACAATTAGATTTTGCCCTCTGTATACATGAAAGAAATAAAACCCGGAGGAGTCTATAACAGCAAGTCACTTTGAGTGTTTAATTCTTTATCCTATACAGAAACACCCACTGGACATTTTTTGTCTCCTGAAAGCCTACATTCTTGCATGTGAACTGGTCTGGTAGAAATGCTTCAGTACTGTAAGCAATTCAAGTGCAGTTCATTGCTGCATTAGGAATTGCTGCCTAAGCTTGAAATAGTTTCCTTTGATTATGCATCCTTTGATTATTTATACTTGATACATGCAAGTCAATTCAAGTTTACTCTAAACAGTTTGGGTAGAAGATTTGCATATTAAACATGCAGAAGGCCTTCTTAGCCCTATTAACTGCGCATTCCTAAGACTTCCAGAAAGTCTGAGAAAAACCAAAATTAGCATTCCTGTTGTTCTTATATTAAATAGAAATTGTGGATGCTAAGTGCAGAGAAAAAAAATTATTAACATTTGGAATTTTCCTTCGTTAGCAAGTCTTGAATTAAGATGATATTTGAAGCTCATTGACCCTGTTTAGATATTCAGGTTAAGAGAAGAATCCAAAGTGATCAAAGACCCCATCTGGAATCTACTGGTTTTATTTTTTAGCTCACTCCTGATTTACATATATCTAAATAAACATTAATCTTTTGCTTTCAGAGCAGCTCTTCCTTTCTACTGCCTGAACAGTTATTTTGTAATACTGTCTCATGCTGTCTGTTGGGTGATCTACCTGCTTTTTTTCGGTTTTAGTTATTTATTTTAGTGTTAAGTTTCAGTTGTGAATTGCTGGGAATGTCTGTTACGCAGAACTCTCCTCCCACCCTCAAATATATTTTCAGTTCCCTCCTTTTTAAGCATGTATTTCCTTGGTGACGGCTTTATCCTCAGTCTAATAAGGCTTTTTTAACAGCTTTCTCTCCTTTGCTTGTACTAGTACATCTTTGATGTTAAGAAGAAGGAGGACAAAGTGTTGATCTCATTACAACAGGAGGATCGGCGCAGGTACAAGAAAGAAGGGAAAGGAGACAACATCACAATTGGCTTTGAGATATTCAAGGTAGGCGACCATCTGCACTGCTGGTTCAGAGTTGGTTCAGAAATCCTGCTTCATTCTAGCGAATGAGATCTTTGGCAGAGGCATGAGTATCACAGAGGGGTCTGGCTCTCCTCTCCACGAGTTTTGCGTGCGTATTGCATTCAGTCACCACAGCTGACATTACACAGACTGTTTGAACTAAATTGAATTTCATTCAATTCAAACTCTGTTTGAACTGAAGGAGCATAAGTCACTATTCCCTATTGCAAAAGAATTTTAAAAGGTTTTCCTTATTCCAAGCTTTGAAGAGACAGATTGTATTTTCATTAAAAAAATATTTATGTTTTAAACACAGAGGTTTTATTTCTCCTTCTCACTGGAGTCTCCTGCCTTAATTTCACCAGCAACTACAGCCACATTTTACAAGTCTGCAGTTTTTCTTTTGCTACTTAGAAAAGTCAAGAGTCAAGAGTGGTGAGCAGAAAATGAGCATATGTGAAAAGGAGCCAAAGGGATCCAAAACAGTAATTCAATTGCACTCCTAGGGCAAATTGTGTAAAATGAAAACACAAGAACTGAAAGCAGAAGCAGGAAAGCAAGAGAAACAGCTATGCATCTGCTTTCTCACTGAGGAGAGGGACTATTTTATAATCTCTTGCTGTAACTGGTGGGGCTGCACTGGGACCGTGGCCCTACCTCAAGAAACAGTCAGTTTTTATCAGTCAGCCATAGCTGTTGACATCTGCATCACACCTAGATAGTCACCTGCTCACCAGATACATTGCAAAGTGTCAATACAGAAAGTAGTGTAGTCTACCCTTGCCTTGCTCATGTCCAGCCTGTATTGCTAGGAAGGCCTAGAAAAGAAATTGGCATCTTCAGAAAAGCGTCAGTGCTCTATCTTATACTTCTGTTCAATAGTTTTCTATTTTAGAAAAGTTCTAAACCACCAGGCTCATTATCATGACTAAGGGCCTTTAGAAGACTGCGGCCTAAATTATCAGAAGACAAAAGAAAAATACCAGAAAAGAATGTAGGGATGTCATTGTTCACAGGAGAATAGCTTTATGTTTTAACTGTGCTGTGGCCTCTTTAGATGCCTAAAGAGGGTGTTAATATTTAAGCACAGCTTCACAAAACAAAATATAAATGGTCATTCTGTAGCTTTTAATTTAATTTTTTTTTTTTTGGGTGCGGGCGATGACAATTGGCTGTGTGAATCAGCTCAAAAGCCCCAGACTGAGAGCTTGCTATGTAAGACTGGAATGCTCTGTCTCACATGTGGAGTACTGCACGCTACAGAAAGTAGGCAGAGAAATCTCATCCTTATCTAAGATGGCAGTGTGGCTTAGCAGATGGAGGCTTCGGAGTGTGTGCGCATCTCTGCGGATATTCAAAACGCTGCAGTAGCATCATGTCTCTGTTAGTAGGTGCATGTCTTTGCCAGTGCCAAACTGTCACCTTCACTTAGGCTTATACACCAACGAAGTGAAGAGCAAAACAGCACTGCTTGGGAGCCAGTGTGGGCTAGCACCGGGAGCACTGGGTTGCCTGTCAGGGCCACGTCTGTGTCACAGCATCAGTGGGTGAGCTGTGACAAACCACGCTGTCTTTTCTGCCCATGAAAGGCCATATGACATGCAGGGAAAATCCTGCCTGCTGTCTCTGATACCCTTCCTTGCATCAGTCCACATACTCTCTGTGGTTGTAGGTAGAGGATAACAGAAGCTATCGACTGCACAAGCTGACTGTGCAGGAGAGAGTGGCCACGTCTCCGTACATCAACACGCGCACCGTGTTCCTGAAGAGGATCCTGAAGCAAGGCCGCTATGTCCTTATCCCAACTACATATCTTCCTGGCATCACTGCAAAGTTTATCCTGAGACTCTTTACGGATGTGCCATCAAAACTCAGGTACTTTGCACTCACAGCTGCATGAGATCTTCCCTTGCCTGTATTGGCTGCACTTCCTCGGAAATGTTTGCCTGGTTGCCCTCAAATATCGTCATCTCACTGGCACGTACCACTTCAGAACTCCAGAAGTAGGCCTTTGAGATGGTCTGGATTACCTCCAATAATTTCCAGGTGGCTTACCTGGGTTTGGGCGTGTTCAGGAGGTTTTTGCTTAGGGACCTAAGGACAACTGGGACTCGTGACCTTTTAATCTGGCTTTTGTAGTTGCCTCAAGGTCTGGGTCAGAACTCTGCGTGCTGTTGCTTGCTGGTACAGTTTATACTGTTATTAACTAATCTCATTTGAAATTAGTGGTTATCTGTGAGGGCAAAACTAGATCTTGGTAAAATTGGGCCGAATTAATTTTTGTCTTGCTCTGATATTATTTCCATGTTTTCAAAAACTTTTTCCTGCTGCTGTTGTTTAGCTGTCATACAAGAGATTGATACACATTTGGTGTTGTTTGGTTTGTTTATATTTCCACAAGTATGTTATTCCTGTACCAGGAACAACAAACCTCAAGTTCAGAAAAGGCCAAAATTCTACAACCATTGATAGTTTGCTTGACATTCATTGCTGCAATTGCTTTGCCTTGATTTTTCAGGGAGCTGACAGCAGATAAGCCTGAAATGACATGTTGGAGTCTTCTTAGTGGCTATCCGCGCAGAGTCACACAAATCAAAATCCAGTCTGCGGAAGGTTTACAGAAGCAAGATGGATCAGGTGGTAAGTGTAAAGCAAGCCTGGAAGAGTGGAAAGGGCTTCTTCAGTCCTCTGAAGCTGAGCTAAGTTTATATGTAAACAGTAAGAAATTATCCAAAGATGCTGAAGGTTTCTGGGAATTCTTTGCAACACATTGTAATTCTGTTCAAACGGAGAGCTCAGATGGATAAGGTGATGTAAACCAGCAAGAGCCATGTGTCATCGATGCTGGTCCAGATGGACTGTAGTAGCCACACTCTCCTGAGAAGCTTTTTATAGGGATTTGTAAGAAGTTAACCTTTCAGGGGTATCTGTTTCTAAATTGAAAACATCCAGTGAGACTGTTGAATGACAGTCTCGTGTGGTGTATAACACTTATGTCAGTGGTGTCATTCATGGCCTTCAGCGCACTTTGCTCTTTGTTACCATGGGCGTAATAGCATTTCAGGGGAAAAAATATGGTATTCAGCTAGGTAAACTCTGAGAGGGAGAGGTTAAATGTTTTGTGCAGGACTGTGCCTACACATCCAAGGAAGTGTCCTGAAACAAGAACACTTAAATGTCTTTCTGGCACCTGATGTTGACAGTTAATTAGGAAACTTGTCCAGTTGTCATTTGCTTCCTCATTTTCTACTCCTACTCTTCATCTGTCATCCTTCTCTTCCCATGACCAGTGGAATAGAAAACCAGCACTAAGTGGCTAGTAGGAGGGAAAGGAAAGGAGGAGAGATACTACAGTGAACTTGGAACAGGCTGCTGAAACATCAGCTGTGTTTGGCCGAGATAACTCTTCATCTCTCTTTACTTTAAGATGTGGAGCTCAGTTGCATTAACTCCTTGTGGTAAAGAAGTCATTAGACTTAGACCTTTAGTACAATTCATCTTGAATCTTATGAAGCAGCTGTAAAATTTCTCCCACTAGCTGGCTGCGATTTTGTTCCAGTCCCCTTTTCATAGTTGTTCCCAGCAATCACTGAGTGGTGATTGAATCTACTTCTCCCTGTACAGGTCCCTTTCTGTTAACTCTGGTTGTCTCTTCAGGGGACAGGAGTGCTGGAGGGAAGAGATGTAGGAAATTGCTTCAGTTAATTTTTCTTGTTATCTCTCTTGAAAAACCTGAGCTACAGACACTTCAATCAAACAAGCTCCTTGTTCTCAGAAAGGCAGGATGGATAGATGAGATGGATGAAGGGGCTATACGTGAAAGAAATAGCAAAGCAGTGCTTTGAAAAGAGAATGTTCTTGTACTTGCCCTCTGAGGGATATTTTCATTTTTAAGTTTTTTCCTCAGTTTAAAATTTCTTAAACATTTTTCTCTAACATTCTGTGCAGTAAAGCAGTAAAAGCCAATTCTTCACCCTTAGCATTTCACAATCCTTAGCACAATTACAATCTTGACAAGATCATTAAAAACAATTGCCTGCAGCTGCCAAAGAGCAGGGTTGGTCAAAGAGAGCGTTGTCAGATTTGGTGCATTGTTACACAGACCTCAGGAATATATAAATGGAACTTAAAACCAATGTGTAATAGATACTCTTACAGCATAGCCAAAATAGGGTGGTACTACAGGTTCAGGATGACTAGAAACAACATCTTCCACTCTGATTTCAGCATCTAGAGTGAGGCTTATGACTACTCTGACAAAACTGAAAAGGTGACCTATTGTGGGAAGAAATGTGTACAGGAAGTGGGCTCACAGAATTTCTGTTTGAACATGAGCAAAATCTGAACACAAAACCTAAACGAATCTTGTTGTTTGCCTTATAATAAAACTTCACCAAAAATGTAAAAATATTTTCCTTTTGTATCAACACAAAGCTTTTAGTAAAAGCCAATGTTTCTTTTCAGCCTGTAGCACCAGATCAGCCTGCCACGGGCACTGGAGGAATCATCCACAGGGCACTGAAGGAAAGCTGAGATGATTCTCTCCAGCAGCTTCCCTGTTATCTTGATTTCTGCTGTGAAATCTCTGTTTGAGTCTTTATCAGCATTGTTTTTCCTTTAAGTATCCCTAACTCACAGGGTACATTCCTAGATTGCAAAAAGCTATTCATAGCTGCAAAAAGCAGCTGGTAGATATCCAGCCAAAGCACAAGAAAGCTTAAGTCTAATGTGTGGCTGAGAACAGAATCTAGTCCTCCTTCCACTGCCAGAACAGTTGCCAGAGTAGCAGCTCCGGTTGTTCTCCTTCCCAGCTTGTGGTGGATGCTAGGATATTGCTTTTCCATGTTAGCAGCCCTTTCTGCATCATCATTGTACTGTGAAGAAACCAGGCATGGAGCTGCAAGAACTCCAACTGTAGCTGACAACATCTCTTGTTTCATCCCACATACGCAGCTCTCCCAATTCTTTCTGTTCTTCTGGACTTGAGGCCATTCCTCCCAATATAACTGGCAGTTCAGCAACGCAGTCATGAGGTCATGCTATGTGGGTACCTTTCATGCTCTGCTTCTACCTCCCTCTTTTTTTTCTACCTCCTTTTGAGAATGCTGATCTGTTTCTCTTAAATGTCAGCTTTCCTCTTCCTTTGACTTAGCAGGTCCCTTCTTTAACAATTCCATGGTCCAGCAAAATTGACCTGTTAATTGTTAAAGCGGTATGTTCTTTCCCTGCCACTTCTTATACCACACATCTCTTGATTACTGTTAGTGACGTTGCTTTGCTCTTAGCCTGTGGGCGGTTCATGCAAGACCCCACTTTATTCAGCTCCGTTTTCCAAATCTCTTTGCAAAGGGTGGAGCTCTTCCATCACTGATTACGCAGCGTGATGCTGCCATGTGCCCCAGAGCTAAATCCACACGCTCAGTGACACAGAAGGTAATTGCCTACCAGAGGAGCCAGTGCATTGGTACCTGCTGTGGAAGGTGTGATATGTTGTCAGGGCAACAGGCCTGTCGCCTGTCTGGCCAGGTGTAATCACAGTGCAGCATACAGGAAAATCTGCTTCTTTCTCATCAGTGGAAGTAGCTCCTTCTGGTCTGGAGGGAGCTGCTATGTGGTTTGTTTGTGTGCGAAGGTGGTATCCACGCCTGTAAATGAGGGATGTGTTTGAGGAAAACTGTGCTGGGTATGAATTGCTTAAAAATGAAAGCTGCCTTAAAATTATGCTGCCTTATGACTGTCATTCCAGCGGTGGCATTTTCAAGTAGATGGTGATGTGTGTAAGAAATGATCACAGCTCCCTTGCGCTTACGCACATTCAGTGGGTTTATTTAAAATGCGGATCACAAAAGTAGAAAGGGGTGGAGAAAATAGATATGCTGCCATTAACGCTAAGAATAGATCAAAAGACTTGTGTTGAAATACAAAAAACTGTAGTGCTTGTGTTTAATTAAAAGGTGATTAGAAAGTGGAATGGTCTGTCCCATTACAGGATAAAGGCAGTTTTTTTCCAAATTGGCTCCTGCTCCCTATTGGAATGGAAAGAAAATATCAATGTTTATAACAAACTGAAAATGTTCAATGTAGAAACAACAAAGCATTTCTGAAATGTTGAATTATCTCAGTGGGTTATGTATGATTAAAGTGTAATTTAAAATATTAACTGGGACACAAATATATTATGATAATTTAAACCTTAAAATAGCGTAGCTCCAAATGATAGAACCGAAGAAATTGTATCGGGTTCATGGGAATGCAATCAGAAACTGCGGAGGACTTGCTTTGACAGCTTTCTACGGAAAATTCTGTTGAAACCAGTGCACTCCTATGTGTGTTAGCAACATTTTTTTTTTTTTTTCTGGAAGAGAAACTGCTTCATGAAAATCACCTCCTAACAGTAATCCTCCTATCAGAATGTGGTAGACTGCATTTTCAAGCTAGGCAGTCTAAAGCTGGGCACTGAGATGTGTGTTCAGTGATCTGAAAGCAGTGGATGATGGAATTGTGGATGAGGAACAGTTGTGACCCTCCATTTTGGCCCAGAACCGCGCATCAGGTTACATACACACAGGTGCATTTTGACTCTCATGTCTTGAGCAGTGTTGGGAAGCGAAGAGTTTCACTTTGAAGCTGTTGTGTTTGTGAGGATGTACAGTAAGGGGATGTGGGAAGATCACCATCCCAGTCAAGGAGTGAGCTGGTTTCTTGGCAAATGGTGATCAGCTTCTAGTCCTTAGCATTTAGCTGTTACAAGAATGAGGTATTTTACCTCTGCCAGGTATGAGGAACCATCAGTGGATGTGGTGTGCTCTGGTGTCCTGTTCCCCTGCTCACTAGCAGTGGTGCTACCAGGCAGAGGAGAACATTGCTCCTGCTGGGTTTCTGGGGAGGTCTCAGCTACCATTCTGTGTCCCAATGGCTGTGCTACTGTGTTTTAGGAGCAGATCCCTATGTGCTTATCAAGTGCGAGAACCAAAAAGTGTGCTCCCCTGTACAACACGATACTACCAGTGCCATCTTCAACACACAAGCGATTTTCTACAGGAGGAACATTGACAGTCCCATCATTGTCCAGGTGAGGTAAAACACACAGGGTGGGCTGCCAAGGACAGGCAGGGGAGCACAGCACCGTTACTGGTCTGAATGGCTTGATGTCTGTTGACTCTTCCTTCACATGACTGATACCTAGGATAAAAGTGTGAGAACGGCTGTCCCCCTTACTGCACTGTGCCTGTTCAGCTGCTCTACTGATTCTCTAGCCCACAGAACAGCAGCTGATGACACTTATGGAGCACTCTGGCAGAGTGGACCTGGCTCGAACACAGTCAGAGGAAAAGCACTGTTGACACTGCAGGAGGTGACACAAGCAGGTGTAGTGGCACAGACAAGCTGACTGCGCGTAGATTTTTGCTGCTGATAAGCTCAAAACATTATTTTTTATTCCTCTTCTAGGCAGGCTGTGACCTAGAAAGCAAAAAGCTGCATTTAGCTCCTTATTTGCATAGTACATGTAAATGAGCATGCAAATCCAGAATCTCCCACATGCTCGCTAGACAATTAGCTAAATTTAGACGTACGCCCCCTCCTCACTGCTCTTCTGAGGGGTTAATGGGAGTGGCCCCCCTCCAGCACAACCCTTTTGATTGGAGTGTGAAAGGGAAGCAGTGCTTCATCTGGGGTTATTTCTGTCCCTTTGTCTCCAGGTCTGGAACAGCCACATCTTGTGTGACCAGTTCCTTGGACAGGCGCTGCTGGCAGCTTCACCCAGTGACCCCAGAGAACAGCAGACTCTGCAACTCCGAGGGAGAGGCAGCCAAGAAGCCGATGAGGTGCCAGGTCACATCACCGTCAAGGTTTTTTCCAGCGATGACCTCGCGGAGCTATGAATACCAAAGCCCTGCAGAGCCAGACAGAGCTGTCACCTCGCAGCAGGGGTGCTTGCTTGTCTGTGCTTTCTGTATGAATGACTTGGAAGCAAAGGTTGCACATAATCACAATTGCTTTAAAAAGAAAAAGCCCTCTAACACTCCCCATTATGATGGATCACGGGGAGGGATGCTTTTAAAGAGGGAAAAAAATACTTATGCATATATACATGTTCATGATACAGCAAACAGTAGAATAGTGGCCGAACTAACTGTCAGCAGATGAGCTCATTAAGACATGAGCTCATGACCATCTTCCCCAGCAGCATCTGTCAGGAGCTCGTGACACCTAAGCTGGAAGCAGATGTGACTATCTCACAGGTCCCCAGCACAGCATTACCTGTTTCTGGCAGCACGACTGGAGGCAGGTAGGGATAGCTGCGACTCCGTGGCCATGTGCCAGCAGGGTGGTGGGCTGGCGAGCACAAGGTGGGCTCACATGGCTCATGTCCTTGTTCACTGCCAGACTGCCCCTGGGAGGGGGATTTTTTTGAGCTTTAATTGGAAACTTTCCCCTTACACAGATTTAAAAAAAAAAAAAAAAAAAAAAAGATTAATTACACTGCTATCACTACAGATCAGATATTTCTGTTTCTTGGCTAAAATGTCCTTACTCAAGGATTTCGGTCATAGGGCTTAAGACCAGGCATGCCATGGCAACATTAAAATAGAGGAGCACGTCTTAGAGTGGCACCTTGTCTGCACAGAGGCTTTCTGCATATTCTCCTATTCACCCCAAGCTGATGACTCACGAGTTGATATCTTTGGCCAAGAGAAGGGCATCTCACAGTTCAGCTGTGGCTTTGCCTGGAGGACAAATTCAGCAATGGGAGCCCCCTTACTGAGGAGGCTTTGTTTAATCCACATGATGCTAAAATGGAATATCACTCCCTTTGGATGTGATGAGTAGCAACAGAGCGAAAGAGGAGAAAATCAGCTCATGACAAGGACGGGTCTGTAAAACAATGATGCCATGCCATGGCAGGTGTCAGGTTTTCTCTTTTGAAATTTTGCATTGCTTTGTTGCTGATAGAGCTGACGTCTTTGAGAAACCTTAACTTGGGTATGACGGAGGACAGGCGTCGTTCAGATTTTTTTCAAAGCAAGGTTCAGGTACGAACTTCCTTTTAACTTTTGCATATAGCCTGTTGGTAGGGTTTCTTCATAGCAGACATTTCTGTGTTGTCAGGCTGGGCAGTGATTCTGGCGGTGTAAAAGAGGCTGTCTGTGTCAGACCTCTCAGAAATGGATTTCATACGGTTGCAAATGTTGGTCTTGAAAGTGAAGCTAAAGGCTTACTATTCTGCCTTTTTGTACAGCCAGGAAACTTTCTGTGTACCTCATAACCACTTCAGCCATTCTGTGCAATTTTTATAGTTTATAAGATGGTAACTTGGCAGTGTTAATGTTTTCACAAAAGATTTTGAAGTCTCCTCAGGGCTCCAAAAGCATCATTGCTGTGGGAGGAAAGTGACTTGTCTGACATGTTAGGGCTGGAATATAAGGCTATGAATGATATTATACTGTCATTGGCTTAGTCGCATGTACCAAGTACCTAAATCCAGCTCTCTTTTTAAATAGCTTGGGCTCAAGCCATTTTGCACGCAGAGCATTTGTCAGATGTGAGCTGCACACGGTTGGCAGCTCCACAGGCAAGTGTAACTCACTTCTCTGTAAACTCATGGCTTTAGAGTTACTTACTCTCAGATATGATTGTAAAGCACATTTCTTTAAGAAAAGCGTGAAGTTCTCATACAGACCAGAGCTCAGGCAAGACAAACAGGGAGCTGCAGCTCAGTCTGGGCTGTCCTTCCTGCGAATTAAGACTTGGTTACTTTGCTTTTCCTCACACACTACTTTACTCCACGTTAACTCTGCCTCCCAGCAGCGTGGTGCGAGGGGTGACTGCAGCCCATCAGACACACCTTGCCTGTACAGGCAGAGAGCACCAGGACAGCAGAGCTGTTGCGGGCTGCACCTTTTTGGTGTGGTGTTCAGCATGGGTCAGGCCCTGCGCTGTGAATCACGGGACAGCAGGGCAAGCACGCTGAGGCAGAGCAGAGTTGGTTTTGTTGTATAATCCCTGCTGCAGACAGACATTTTTCCAGGGGCTGTTCTTTATGAGATGGGTGCAATAAGGAGGGATTGTCTCGATCGGCTGATTGATTTGGGTCAGTGCTTAGCCTGAAGAAGGCTCCCGACAGAGATGGCACCCAGCATGGCCAGGCTGCTTTCCCCACTGTGAACTGACACAGCCTGCAGCCAGCTGGAGGCTCATGCCTCCCTGCTGCAGTATTTGCTTGAGAGAGAGCTTGCCTGAGCTCATCGAGGGCACAAAGCCATCTCACCCCTAGCTTGAGAGAGTCACTTGGCTGTTTGCTGCGAGCCCCACAGGCCTCCACCCCCATCAGCACCTGTGTACGGGCTGTCCCCAGCGTCAGTGGGGCAGAGGGAGCCTGGCCAGCAAGTCTGTTGTGTGTGGCTGACAAGGAGGAAAGTCAGGGTGGAGTGGATAGGGGTGACGGCAAGGGACAAGCTGGCTGGGCAGGCTGAAAAAGGCTCTGTTCCTCTCTTGGCGTTGCCCTGAGGGTATCACAGTCCTATTCTGGCAGCTGTGGATGGCCCAAGCAGTGCTGGGACCAAGGAGATTTTCTGTACCTCTACATCTATGAACTTCTGGAAGTAGTTGCAGCAGGCACGATTTGCCCCCTCAGCAGGAGCTGATCCCACCTGGGAACTGGCTTTGCTGATTTCCAGAGACTTCTCCCTTCAGCCAGGCACAGGGGAGGTGGGAGCAATCCCAAGCAAAGTCAAGGCAGGAGCATGAAGCCGAGGCAGGAGCAGGCCAAAAGGGAGCTGCTGCGGGGGCTCCTCTCCTGGTGCACACCGTGCCGTGCACGCAGGGCTCTGGCTTGCTCGGTAGGTAAATGCCGCTGTGTTGGAGATGGGAGAGCTGCTTTTTTAGACAGACACAGGAATTTAAGACCAAATGTTACCAGAACGGGGCACTATTTTTCAACATTCAGTGATTTTTTTTTTTTTTTTTTTTGGGGGGGGGGGAGAGGACTGCATTGACATACCTAGGCCATATTCAGAAGCAGGTTTTGCCCCCCTCCCCCCTCAGATTACAAGAGGGAAACAGTCTGAAAATGTTTCATTTCAACCCTTCTTTATTTTTTCAATATGAAATGATCTAAATAAAAGGTTAACAAAAATATACACGTGTTGAATAATTTCTGAGATGAAACATTTGGTTTCAGATAAGATCAAAACACTTCAGGCTGACCCCAAACGCCACGATTCATCTTGCTGGGAAGACAAACGTACGGTGTTTTCCTCCTGCCTGTTTCCCCCACCACTGCTGCCCGCACCTCCGGGCAG
>VXAV01006851.1:0-26301 GCA_013399715.1 Alectura lathami | reverse complement strand
CGGGAGGCCGCAGCGCCTTCTCCCGGGCGGCTCCGCTGGGAGACGGGGGTGTGGCGGCAGGTGCGGAGAGGTGGGGCCGTGAGGGACCGTGCGTAGGCGGGGAGCGCTGTGCGGTTTCTGCAGGGGCTGCTGCGCCTCCGCGAGCGGCGTGTGGTGCCCCCACAGCCACCCGCCCACCCGTCTGTCTGTCTGTCTGTCTGCCTAAAAATAGGAAGGGAGGGGGAGAGAGATGACCACCGCCCCCAACCCCTCTGTCCGCAGCTGTGGCGTGCTCACTACCCAGCTACAATTTTTTATTTTTATTTATTTTTTTGTATAAATGCACAGATCCTTGTATAATTTTATATATTCATCTGTGTGTAGGTTAATTGCACTTCTGTATGTGTGTGTATTATATATTATGCAATATATAGGATGTCTAGGGATCTCTGTGCATTTCTGTATATACACATAGAGAGTATCTGTAACAGTGGCAGTGTTACACAGCAGTTCCAGTCTCTGCGTGTGTTCTACATACATGTGTATATACATGTATATATGTTGATGACTAGAGAGCCAGAGATGCTTTTGTAAGTCAATAGCATATATAGCACGCCCTCTTCTATTATGTCATCTAATATCTATATACATAAATATTAATGTATGCACACACACACACATAGAGCTTGGTATAACTATATAGCATTATTTCTCCATATATATAACGTACATAATACACATCTATATGTATATAGATACACACTGAGATCCTTCTGGTCATTGCACCCGCGGGTGCTGAGGGAGATGGCGGAAGTCGTTGCCAGGCCACTTTCCATCATCTTTGGTAAGTTGCGGAGGATGGGAGAGGTGCCTGAGGACTGGAGGAAAGCGAATGTCACCCCAATCTTCAAAAAGGGCAAGAGGGAGGACCCGGTTAACTACAGACCAGTTAGCCTCACCTCTGTCCCTGGGAAGGTGATGGAACAACTTATCCTTGGCACTGTCTCTAGGCATATCAAGGATAAGAGGGTCCTTAGAGGCAGCCAACATGGCTTCACCAAGGGGAAGACATGCTTAACCAACCTGATAGCCTTTGATGAGGACATTACCAGGTGGATAGATGATGGTAAAGCAGTGGATGTGGTCTATCTTGATTTCAGTAAAGCATTCGACACCGTCTCCCACAGTATCCTTGCGGCTAAACTGAGGAAGTGTGGTCTGGACGATCGGGTAGTGAGATGGATTGTGAACTGGCTAGAGGCAAGAAGCCAGAGAGTTGTGGTGAATGGGATGGAGTCTAGCTGGAGGCCTGTATCTAGTGGGGTCCCTCAGGGTTTGGTACTGGGACCGGTGCTGTTCAATGTATTCATCAACGACTTGGATGAGGGGATAGAGTGCACCCTCAGCAAGTTTGCTGATGATACAAAACTGGCAGGAGTGGCTGACACGCCAGAAGGGTGCGCTGCCATCCAGCGAGACCTAGACAGGCTGGAGAGTTGGGCAGGGAGAAATTTAATGAAATTTAACAAGGGCAAGTGTAGAGTCTTGCATCTGGGCAGGAATAACCCCAGGAAGCAGTATAAGTTGGGTACTGACCTGTTGGAGAGCAGCGTAGGGGAAAGGGACCTGGGGGTCCTGGTGGACAGCAGGATGACCATGAGCCAGCACTGTGCCCTCGTGGCCAAGAAGGCCAATGGCATCCTGGGGTGTATTAGAAGGGGTGTGGTTAGTAGGTCGAGAGAGGTTCTCCTCCCCCTCTACTCTGCCCTGGTGAGACCGCATCTGGAGTATTGTGTCCAGTTCTGGGCCCCTCAGTTCAAGAAGGACAGGGAACTGCTGGAGAGGGTCCAGCGCAGAGCCACCAAGATGATTCAGGGAGTGGAGCATCTCCCTTATGAGGAAAGGCTGAGGGAGCTGGGTCTCTTCAGCTTGGAGAAGAGGAGACTGAGGGGTGACCTCATTAATGTTTATAAATATGTAAAGGGTGGGTGTCAGGAGGATGGAGCCAGGCTCTTCGCTGTGACATCCAGTGACAGGACAAGGGGCAATGGGTGCAAGCTGGAACATAGGAGGTTCCGCTTAAATATGCGGAGAAATTTCTTCACGGTGAGGGTGACAGAGCACTGGAACAGGCTGCCCAGAGCGGTTGTGGAGTCTCCTTCTCTGGAGACATTCAAAACCCGCCTGGATGCTTTTCTGTGCGATCTGCTCTAGGTGTTCCTGCTTCGGCAGGGGGATTCGACTAGATGATCTTTCGAGGTCCCTTCCAATCTCTAACATTCTGTGATTCTGTGTGATTCTGTGATATATATGTTTGTGTACATATCCATTTATAAATGTGTAATATATATACACATGGATAGAGAGAGAGATGGTTATCTAAGGTCTGTGTGAATACATTGATATCAATGTAGATAGCATTATGTAGTTATATAGGGAGCTATATATGTGTGTGGATATACATATATAAAAGCTTTTAAATATGTATCTATATATACACACCTATACACATACATTTAAAAAATTTGGATGGCTGGAAAGTGTGTTACTTATGGAACACTCGCTATCTCTCCCCCATATATATTTATTATATCTTTTATATTTATGTATATTAAAGCACTGTGTATACATAAACACTTAAAATATATATTAGAACTCTATATAGCTGACTAAAGAGAGACTCATGGGGGGTATGTACCCATAGACACAAACATATCCTACATAACGTGCGCAGAGTGCTATACGTATTTATAGAAGAGTGTCTGTGTATGTGTGTATGAACTGTGGGCAGTGTATAGTGGTGGATGGATGGCTCCAGAAAAGGGAGAAGGGAGCATGTGCGTATGTGAGTACACTTGGGATGTGCCTTCAGTATATACCTACATCTGTGAAAATACATCCTGTATAATCTTACGGTATGTGGTTAGAGCGTGTTACAGAGTTACCTGCACATCTCTCTTTTGTGCGTGTGTGTACAGGTGTACACAGCCAGTATACATGGGCAGTGAGTTACCCAGTTACATAAGGTGTGAGAGATCTCGTCCTACACATGTATCTTTTATGTATGTGTCTACATGCACACTTCACTCCACATAGATACATATAAAAATACAGGAGTTGAGAGTGTTAGATATGCGCGTGTATGTATAGATAGTTGTGTATGTACGTACGTATACATCGCTATACACATGCAGTGAATATAGGGGCTTTGTATGTAAATATATTTGTATATATTCAAAATACGTTACACATACATGTGTCAACACGGGTACGTAGATGCATAGATAGGGAGGAGGAGTAAGTAGTTATATATGGGGGGAGGACACCCCATATATACAGGTATGCATATATATGCACATATAAAGTATGTATGGTATATAGTTTATATATTATATGCTATAAATATTTTTAAATAGTGTGGTACATATTTATAGAAGGGAGTCTGTATATACAAAATGTATAAAATACCTAGCATATTGTGTAGTGATGGCTAGGGAGAAGGAGCATTTGCTGGAGTGTGTGTGCAGATATATATGAGTATATACACATATATGAACTATAATCTATTTTCTGTATATTTTTAGAGACACAAAGAGTGAGTTCCCTAGTTACAGAAGGGTCATGTGTGTGTACGTACACATACTGTACACTGTTTATCTGGAGAGTGAGTGGTACAGTTCTAGGTGGTTATAGCAGGGTGTGCCTCATCACACACATACGTACGTGCAGACGTGGCACTTGGGGTGGTGGGCTGGCAGTTGGGCTAGATGATCTCAGAGGTCTTTTCCAGCCTTAATGGTTCTACCATTCTGTAGAACAACGATTCAGGCTGCGTGCGGTTTTGTGTGCAGTGCATCTGGCTGTGCACACACAGACACCCACCCCTTCTTCATCTGTCTTGGCGTATGGATATTGGATACTATATACAATACATGTGTGTGCATACCTCTGTAACATACTCTAGGTAATTAGAATTATACAGTATATTGTGTCTATAGAGAGGAACACATTTTATACATCTGTGTACATACACATATGCACAAACCCATACATATATCTTTTTAGCAGTCTCTCTAGCCATTTGTTTTCTACCTAGCTATATACATAAAATACTGCTATGCAGTTATACGTATCTGTATGTATATATATAAATACATAGATGGCTCTTTGTTAGGGAGTGTTGTGATGTTGTAGAGGTTGGTGCTGGGAATGGTAAAGGTAAGTCCCTATGGGTGAGGATCAGGGGGAAGGCAAACAAGGTGGACATCCCGGTGGGAGTCTCTTACAGACCACCCAACCAGGAGAATGAGAAGGTGCCCTGCTAGACCTGCTGTTGACCGACAGGGAAGGACTGCTGGGAAATGTGGTGGTCGGAAGCTGTCTTGGGCATAGCGACCATGAAATGATGGAGTTCTCTGTTCTTGGGGAAGTCAGGAGGCGGGGGCAGCAGAACTGCCACCTTGGGCTCCTGCAAGGCAGACTTTGAGCTGTTTAAGACATTGCTTGGAAGAGTCCCCTGGGAGTTGGTCCAGGAGGACAAAGAGGTGCAGGAAATCTGGACATTCCTCAAGAAGGAAATCTTAGAGCCACATGAACAGGCTGTCCCCCAGTGCCGCAAGATGAGCTGACGGGGAAGAAGCCCAGCCTTGCTGAACAGGGAAATTTTTTTGAGACACCAGGGGGAAAAAAAGGGAGTTTACCTTCTTTGGAAGAAGGGACAGGCAACTGGGGAAGAGTACAGGGTGTTACTAGGATATGCAGGGAGAAGATTAGAAAGGCAAAAGCACAACAAGAACTTCATCATCTGGTCACTGTTGTTAAAGGTAATAAAAATATATTAACAGCAAGGGGAGGGCCAAGGAGAATCTCCATCCTTTAGTGGATGCAGTGGGGAACATTGCCACTGAGGATGAGGAAAAGGCAGAGGTACTCAGTGCCTTTTTTGCTTCTGTCTTTAATAGTCAGAGCGGTCATCCTCAGGGTACTCAGCCTCCCGAGCTGGAAGACAGGGATGGAAAGCAGAATAACCACCCACAATTCAGGAGGAAACAGTCAGGGACCTGCTACTCCACTTGACGTGGTTTAGAGGGCATAGTGGTGTTAGGCTGACGGCTGGACTAAATGATCCTAGAGGTCTTTTCCAACCTTAGTGCCTCTGTGGTAGTCTATTGCATGGCTATATAATGCTCTCCACATGTGTACACTGGATAGAAAATATATATACACACAGCATTTACAAGAGTAGTGTATCGTATTTCATTAATATGTATATAGTTGCATATAGTAATATATATATATACACATAATTATAAAATTATACGATATACTAATACGTATAGATAGCAGGAGCATATGTATGTTATATAAAGGGTTCTGTATTTTTGTATGCATATACGTGCAAAATATGTACATGAATATTTGATACATCCTATATATTGTTTAGAGCCACATTAGGAGAGACTATTATGTGTCCATCTGTATCCCTCTGTATGCTGTGTTTACATGGTACGTGTCAAAGACTAGAGAGTCCTCTCGTTACATGGGGCTGGTTTTCTCCAAGAGCAAGGGTGTAAACTTCTGAAAAGCCTAGCTTCATCGAAGAAGAGGTTTTGGCTTTTTATAATGGAAGCCTTTGAAAAAAAACACTTCCCCCTCCCTGGCAGTGTTCAAGGCCAGGCTGGATGGGGCTCTGAGCAACCTGGTCTGGTGGGAGGCGTCCCTGCCCGTGGGGCAGGGGTTGGAACTGGATGATCTTTAAGGTCCCTTCCAACCCAAACCATTCTCTGATTCTGTGAGCTGTACTCTGGGTGTAACTATATAATATTTGTATCTATTTAATGTATGTGTATATTATCATGGAATCACAGCATGGCTTGGGTTGGGGAGGACCCTAAAGCCAACCCCCCACCACCCAGCTGCAAACCCTGCCGTGGGCAGGTTGCCACCCACCAGGTTAGGCCCATCCAGCCTGGCCTTGAGCACCTCCAGGGCTGGTAGAGGGCTAGAGAGTGTTAGATAAGGGTATCTCTCTCTGTGAGGTCTTTTTATAACGATATAACTTTATATGTTATGTAGTGTGTATGTAGCTGTAACTATGTACAGCGAGAGCCCTTTCTATGTCTACAACATTCTCACAACTACTTTCATTGTACACGCACTTACACAATACAGACTATTATACAGCTATATAACAGTATCTTGCTATGGCTGTGCAACATGATATTAAATGTATATGTATGTGTATATATTTAAATAGGTATGTGTACATATGTATAAAATATATGTATACGGCATACTGTAGTACATATAGCTCACTGTAGGGAAGTTGTCATGCTCTCTGTACACATACAGAGAGCGAGAGCTAGTCGTGAGCAATGGTGTTACATAGCTAGCTAAGGGTCTTGCCTTATATATGTTTGTATTGAGAGAGACTGTATGTGCACAGCTATTAAAAATACATACAAGTAAGCTGCTGGAGAGAGTGCACCCTGTAAGGGTCTGTGGGGGAGGTATACAGATGTCTGTGTATATAAGGATAGCTGGGATGTGTGGCAGAGATGTTATACAGGGATCTCTTCGGTGTGCACGTGTGCACACACTAGCTTGCATGCTCACAGCACAGCCTTTGCCAGCCGTGCTCCATGCACCGTTGGGTTTCCCAGGGCCCATGGGTGAGCTGCAGGCACACAGCGTGTGCTGCTGCCACCACACTTTTCCCCCGTTTGCTTAGGTTGCTCACAGCAGAGTTGAAGCCCCGCAAGGCGCAGTGTGGGTGCAGGAGGTGCTGGAGCCGAGGGCTGTGGGACTGCGGCACAGTGAGGTGGGCAGACAGCAGAGGGCTGCAGGAGGCATCTGAGGGCCTGGAGGTAAGTGCAGCCTCAGCAGAGCTGGGACATGTCCCCGCAGGACTGGTGGCAACAAGCAGGCAGGGCCAGTGTGTGACTTGTGCACAAATTGGTGGGAAGAGGGCTTTGCACGGAGGCCAGGCTGAGGTCTGGTGAAGCAGGCAGAGCCTCCCCTTCCCCACCTTCCTCCACTGTTAGCAAAAACCAGTGAACCCCTCTAAGACGGAGCATTTACTAGATGTGACGCGGCCATGCAGACAGTACACCAGGAACCTTTTGAGCACTTGGCTAGGTGATCTTGTCACAGCTTTCTGTGAGCAGCCTTACAAGAGCCGAAGTTCAGTAAGCAGCCTGAAAGATTGAGGAGGTGCTGGCAGGGGCGGGCAAGGTGGCTAATCACCACCTGTATAACTAACCACATTCATCAGGAGGAGGTGCTACTTTTTTTCACAAATACAGAGCAACAGAGAAACAACACATTCAAAAGTTAGAGCACTCAGTGCATTATTCCAAACGGGAGCAGCAAAAAGACAGTCTGCTGCTTCAGACACAAGAAGCTCCAGCAGCAGAGGGTAAATACAGGCTTGAAGAAGGTAAGTCAGTCCTGTTTCCTAACATCGTACTGTGGTGGCACAGGTGAGATCTGAAAGCGCACACAGCCAAACCCATGATGTCTTTCTAACTGCAGATGATTGAGGTTGGTCTATCTTCAGCCAGCCTTGACGCTATCTTGTCAAACAGTGTCGGCAAAGCTATAGGAAAAGCTGCAGCCACACAGTCCGTTGGTATTTATAACTTTTANAAAAAAAAAAAAAAAAAAGGATGCTGAGGTCAGTAAGATGGATCCATGCCATCAGCACATTTACAAAGTAAATAACTTAGTTCTCTTTTTAAAAAGATCATAATTACCTCTTAATCCAAAGTTACAGAAGATTTTCACTACACATTTGTTTTTTCTTTTTCTTTTTTTTTTNAAAAAAAAAAAAAAAAAAAAAAAAAAAAAAAAGGATGCTGAGGTCAGTAAGATGGATCCATGCCATCAGCACATTTACAAAGTAAATAACTTAGTTCTCTTTTTAAAAAGATCATAATTACCTCTTAATCCAAAGTTACAGAAGATTTTCACTACACATTTGTTTTTTCTTTTTCTTTTTTTTTTTCTTTTTTCATCTTTCTTTTTTTTTAAACAGATAACATGTCCTAAAAAAGGAATGTACAGCAAAATGAGATACATTTCTGATAAACAATGAAAATGTAGGCTCCTTCTCTGTTTACTTTTGTCTGGATACCCTGAATAAAAAATCTAGCAGACACCAGTCTAGATGTAAACTGGTTGCTTCAGACTAAACTGGAGTTTAGAGTTGGTTACATCCTGATCCAGTCAAGAGTTGCAGAATTCTTTTGCAGATCTTCCTAAAATGTATGTCTGTATGCACAGCATCTGCAGTGCAGACACAGCACCAGTGCACCAGAGCAGCTCCCAGCGTGAGTTTAGGCTCCACCCACGGTGGTGGTGTTCTCTTCACTGGGGCTACGCCGTGCTTCGCTACTGGTTCCCAACTAGAGCGGCTCCCCTGCTCCGGCAGATAGCAGCAGCTTACGAGAGTCACACCTGAAGAGCTGAGAGGCTTTTTTCTTGTTGCTGTTCTACAGACTGATTTAGCAGCATTATTTAACACTAATATAAATAGTGTGACAAAAAGCAATTGCCTCTGTGCATCTTTAGCTCAAAGGTCAAAAATCTCAGCAGACATGGATGTAAGAGAATTGCATGCTTCAAATTTCCTATGTTGACTCACTTCTGACATGAATAGCTTTGCATAATGGAGCAAAAGGACAAGAGCAGCTCCCTTCTACCCACCTGCTCACTTGGCCATGGGACACCTCTGGTCCTCAGAACCCAAGGCTTACTAAGCAACATGTTCTGCTGCCAAGGAAGCCAACAACCAAATTCTCACTGACTTCAGTGGGAGTAGAAGCAGTGCCTGTATCTGTCCAGCTCAACAACAGACTCGGAGATCAAATGAAACACAGAATATTCAGCAGCAAAAGGACCCGATTTTAGAAGCAACCACTATTCCCCCTTCTTTTCAATAGTGTTATGCCAGCCTGTGACAACCGGGAGCCCTTGATGCAAGCACAGACTTGAGATGGCTGGCCACGGGCTCTAGGAGGTTATGCATAAAGTGGAGGATAACTCTCTGTCCAGACCAGGCTTAAGGATTTCAAATGTTGCTGTAAACAGGCAGTTCAAAGGGCAGAAAAATGAGGATCTCAAGCACTTGATCTGAGCCAGTTACACAATCTCGGTTAGCAATCACTGAGCACAGGAAGAACAGAGGGCACATAAAGAGACAACACTCAGGCACAGAGACTAGATAGAGCAGGACCTGTGAAAGACCTTTTAAATTTCTCTTCTTAGGAAAACTTAGCTGTTTCAAGCCCCTGAAAGGAGTGAAGGAGAGAGGAGCGGTGTCACACAAACAATACCCATGTTCTCAGCTCATACACTTCCTCCCTCAGAGCGCTGTGATTCAAACACACGTGCACATGGCCACTGGCTCTTCTGACCCGCATTCACAAGCACCAGCTCCAACCACTGCATCCAGCTGTGGCCCTGGTGGCTTTGATTCCATCTGCCAGAAAAGCTGGGCCAGGCAAATATTAGCAAGCCTCGCAGAAACCAAGCATGATCCACAAGCAGCTGCAAATGTGGTGCCACACAGTTAGAGGCACACGACACAGACGTGCTGAAGCTTATGCTGGGAAGCTGTCCGGTGCAGTTTTCCACATTTATTGTCAGCTTCACCAAATTATATTGCTCCCTAGTTTCCTTAGTCAGATTCCAGCAGAACAGGAGTGCTTGCTTGGAAGAAGGTAAACAGTGAGAACAAAGTTTGCAGGCTCCTACCTTCATGGCAGACCAAAGGGAATCCACAAAGAGCACATAAGCATCCCTCCCTCTCTTTCCTGTACTATTTTTTCTTTTGAGATGACTTATCACCAAAGATGCATGCAACCGTTGGTAGGCTCAGGAACGTGACTGTTTATATACACGACACATGCCTAGGATTATGGTAGTCAATGCTAACACATGGATAAGGAAGATTTTGCAAGCTTCAGCTAGAAAAAGAAATTACCCTGTCAGCTCAAGGACAGACATGAGCAAAGAAAAGTTCTAAAGGCCCCTGAATTGCAGACTGCACCCAAAGATACCTTGGATAGTTTCCCTTGAAACAAAAGGTTGAAACAACAAAAAGTAGTTCTTTGCCTGTTTCCTGAAAACTGAGGGCTAAAATGGGGGATATTTACTTACACAGTTCAAAAAAAAAATCTGAATGTTTATATTTCTGAGTCTTCATCAGCTTGCCCCATCGTTAAGTTACTGCATGTGTATGAACAGTCTGCCGAGAAGGTCTGTGGGCCACCATCTTGACAACGTTTAGCAAGGCTAAGCTGGGGCTAGCACGCATGCTCTGGATGCCAAGCAAAGGACAACTGGCTCCTGTCTTAAGTGGTAGGTGCTAGCAGAGCTCTCTCTCTGACTTAGTCCACCGAGCAAAGAAATGCATACGTGTGCCAGCGTGGTGTGAGCAATGCTCTGAGCCAAACCAGTGACTATAGTGGAGCCGCAGGTAACAGGACACAGGGACGCTTCCCACAGCTAGAGGAGCCAAGTACTCTCCTTCTTGTGGTGACTGGACTGTCACCTGGGCCGAGGAGCTAACCTGCTGAGATGCAGCCACCGGCCTCAAAGAAATCCAACACAAACAGCTAGAAAAACCACTTGAGCTCATTTTTGTGCAGCGTGGGTCGGCCAGACAGTGCCCAGAGGTGGAGAGCAGGCACCTATTGACAGAAGCGCAGGACACAGAAGTAAGAGCACAACCCTGGCCCGAGTTTGTGAACAACCCTGAGAGCACTGTGAGAGCCACCCCCGCGCAGGCTCCTAGGAGTGTGTGGAATTCTTCATAGCTACAGTTGTTTTTCTTTTTTTTTTTTTTCCCCCTTTTCTTTTTTTTTGTTAAATAAATAATATTTTCTGTGCTTCTTATGCTTCCCTGACTTTAATGCTGTCATACTTCTGTCCCAGAACTCATTAAAACCATGGTGAGCTAACGGGTCATTTTCACACTTCTTCATTGCAGGGATGGGAATCATAGTCAAGCTCTAGATAGTTTTTTTTTTTTTTTTTCACCATTTAATGAATTTAAAGATAAACACAATCTTTTTTTAAAACCTTGGAATGAAAGTGTTTGAAACATATATAACATTTATCTATGCATTTGGCAACAGAAACAGCCTGTTTCTAATACCTTCAAAAATATATGTAACTAATTGCTTAATCTGAAGATAGCAGTCCAAAAGAACTTGAGATGATTCCAGAGATGTTGTAATATTTGTCGTTTCTTTCTGAAAGGTCAACACTATTGTCAGTCCTAACTTACTACTTGAGCCTGTAAACACTGTACAAGACTTGCCCCTTTCAGGGCAGATTTTTTAACATTAATGTGCCTCTTCCACATTTCTGGTCAGAGCTGGGAAATTACAAAAGCAGCTGCCACCCGTCAGTATCTAATGACCGAGAATTTTGTGCCAGAGACCGTCTCCAGCACAGGGATGCTAGGGGTGCACTGCCCTAAATGTAAAGCAGTCTCAGCTGGGCAATTACAGTCCCTGTTGAAAAAAGCCACTGGCAGGGATGGTTTCTTTTTTAGCAGAAGAATCTCTGGATTTGCTGAAGCAAAGAAAAATAAATATAATATTTAATCAAATAAAAAGTAAGGCCTCTTATTAAAGCAGTTGTATTTAAAAAGCCAGTGCCAACAATATTCTGTATGCTGGAGCATACACTGATCAGAAAAAGAGTACTTCTACCATCCAGTTTTCCTGTCGTTATGTGTTACCTTTCGTGAAGTTTTACTGAAAAGTAGGGATGCTGAAATACTTTTTGGTAAAGAAAAAACCAAGTAGTGTAATCCATCAGCGCAGGTATATCGTATGGCCAGCAAACGTGTGTCATAGAAAAGTGCTTTCCTTTTAACAGACAGCCGTCTGTTCCCTTGTGGGCAGGAGAAAAGAAATGCTGTGCTGGAAAGAGAAACGGACACTTGTTTCTTCACTTCTTACGAGGAGTACAAACGTGTTTTGTTCAGGTTAATGCTTTACAAATTGAGGGCAGCCCTTCTCAAGTCTGAATCTCTCTTTTTTTTTTCCTCAAGGAAGCCTATCTCCCAGATAGATAGCTTGAGCTGACAGAGAAGAACGCAGCCTCGCAAAAGAAACAGCATCTTTTCTTATCTGGACATCTGAAAATCAAACCTGCTGTGCTCCCCAGCAAGGGGAGCCTCACTGAGGCCTTTCAGTGCTGCAAGGGAGCTTACAGACAAGATGGAGACTGACTGCTTACATGGTCTGACAGTGACAGGACAAGAAGTTTAAACTAAAAGAGGGGAGATTTAGGTCAGATATGAGGAGGAAATTCTTTACCCAGAGGTGGTGAGGCCTTGGCCCAGGCTGCCCAGAGCAGCTGTGGGTGCCCCATCCCTGGGGGTGCTCAAGGCCAGGCTGGGTGGGCCCTGGGCAGCCTGAGCTGGGGGGTGGCAGCCAGCCCACTGGAGGGGCTGGGGGGGCTTTAGGGTCCCTTCCAACCCAAGCCATGCTGTGATTCTGTGAATCTAACGAGCATTGCCTATGTCTGCTGCCTCAGCAAAGACACTGGGACAGACAGAGTGAGCGAGGGTGGGGTGGTCAGCAATATTAATGACACTTGCAACACAAAGACTGTAACTAAGACAACAGAACCAAACAAGCTAATGGCCTAATTCAGGAATAGGCCAAGCACCCTTCATTCGTACCGGCAAAACATGAAGGTTTTTATAGTACCTTAAAGGCTGCTTAGCCCTTTGCATTAGCAGGCCTAAAACATGAACTACAGCAGAAAGCTGTCTTGCTTTTTTTTTTTTTTTTTTTCTCATTGCGTAGGTATTGATTCAAATGCTGTTTTGAAGGAATTAGTTGTACTACTAAAATACAGCAACAAATATTCCGTACAAATGCTTTTTCTGAGTGAAGCGACACTCCTCCTTTCTTTCAGAAACGAATAAATAAAACACAAATGGCATACTAAAACTAATTCTGCTCCCTCACAAATCAGCGGACTAGTCAAGCGCAATCCTCAGTCACATCCAGGATTCACTCTCCCCCAGCAACTCAGAACTGCATTCAGCAGTGCTTGCTGCGTGCAGGAGAGCGTATAGCAGGCTGGTTTCATGGCTCTAAATAGGTCTGCAGTCTGCTCTGCATTTCTTGCTCAGTGCAAAGCTCAAGGTTTAAATGCACTTTCTTCCAAAGTTGTCTGTGGGCCTGGCTCAGGCAGAAGCAAACCCTGCAAGCCGCCACTCATTTGCATGAGCATCACAGGTTCCACGGCAGAACTTGCGTGCCTAAAGGACACTCACCTGCAGAGTAGCCTGGCTGCCCTCCCCTCTGCCACCACGGGCACAGGTGCTGCCAACCTTTCCCAGGAGTTACAAGAGGACCAGGAGCGCGGGCATCCTCAGAAGTGACAGCAACACCCAGCTCTGTCTTTCCCTCCTCTACTCCTGCACAAACCCAAGGGGCCTGCTCCCACCAGTCGCACATTTTGAAGCATGGCTGCGTCAGCCTCAGGAGCAGCCCACTGCCAGTTAGGCTCTGACACTGTACGACCCGTCCGGTGCCAGGAAGCGGTGAGCACCCAGTGCTGGCCTGCTGCTCGCTGCTGCAAGCGCCTTCCTCCAGCCCGGGGCCGCAGGGGCTGGGGCTGCTCTGTGCTCTGCAAAGGGGTCCGTGGGGCTCAGCACTGGGCACGGCTGGGCCTGCTCTCACTTCACATTTGTCTTACAGCTCTGCGTCAGACAAGCCCTGTCTGAGCACACTGATCTTTCTTGCTTTCTCATTTTCATAAGACTCTCACCCATATTACAACTAGTTATACAAATCAAACTGCCAAGAACAGAAACACGCTATATTCACAGTTGAAAGCCTGTATCTCAACAGGATGTTCTGTCTGCTCCACTCCCGATTCGGTTTTGTTTGGAAATGCAATTTCACTTTCTTCCTCATCTGGAAGTGTAATGACTGGGCAAATACCAGCGAGTGGGCAGTATTCAAAAGGCAGTACAGTCTGGAGTCATGAATGAAGAAAACCCTTATCCAATTCCAAACCATACAAAAAAAAAAAAAAAAAAAAACAACCCTAAGAGGAACTTTGCATCTTTACGAAACAATCGACAATTTAAAAGTGAATGTACAGCTTATTCACAAGGTGAGAAGGAAGGGAATCTTCCAACTGAATTTGCTTTACCTTGGAAATGACTGAGGCAGCAAAGCATTTTCTGTCATTACCTCTCTGTCTTAAGCCCTGTTTCATCTTAAAAATAAATTAAGGAGCCAGAAAGCAGGAAGAAGACGTACATTTTTACTCCTTGAGGGACTGGAGAACAGCTGTTCTCCCCTCCTACCACCATGACTGCGACTGTTGGTCTGTCCATCCATCTGTCCTGCAGCAGAAGAGTTGAGGTTCTATAGAGTTTTTTTCTCAGTCCTGCTCTGGAGGGAGCTGGCATGGGAGAACGCCAGCCCGAAGCACTAGCGGCTGCTGTTCTTAATCGCTTCCTTTGCTGCAATGATCAGAGGAGTCAGGCTGGAGAGAGGCTTGGCTAATTTTAAAAATGGATGCTACCCAAAGGAAAGAAAGAAACAAACCATTAATTTACGAAGTCAGTTACAGGCTCAAGCAGTACTCCTCTAGTTACCCAGAACACATGGAAATAGGACTGAGGGGACCTACTGGGCAAGAGCATGTTCGAGACCACCTGACGAGACTGAATGTGTGCAAGTCTGTGGGGCCCAGTGACATCCACCCCAGGGTCCTGAAAGGGCTGGCTGATGTGGTTGCCAAGCCACCCTCCATATTTGAAAAGTCCTGGCTGTCAGGCGAGGTCCCTGGTACTGGAAAATGGGAAACATCACGCCCATTTGTAAGAAAGGGACAAAGGAAGACCCGGGGAACTACAGGCCGGTGAGCCTCACGTCTGTGCCTGGGAAAATCATGGAGCGGATCCTGCTGGAGGAGATGCTAAGGCACATGCGAGATGAGGAGGTGATCCGAGACAGCCAGCACGGCTTCACCAAGGGCAGGTCGTGCCTGACCAATCTGGTGGCCTTCTGTGATGGAGTGATGGATAGGCTGGGGCGCTCCCTCTGCTGGCTCCTCTGATGCTCACAGTGAGCACCCCAAAGCCCCTTGCTCTCACAGCCAAATCTCTGACTGTTCGCCTGTGACTGATACCCGTGGGTTCCTCCTACCCCTCATGGTATACAGCAGTTACCAGCACCATGTCAGGCCTTTAATCCTGGTGCCACTCCAATCTGGTTATTTTGTTACTGTGTAAAACTCAACACAGATCAAAATGCTCATTGTATTTTTTGTTTGGAAGGCATCAACTCTGGAGACTCATTCAGGAGGATTAATGTGATGCCTCCATGTCCAGCTGATGAGAACACCATCACACATCACAGCGCTTCGCTTGCAGCCACTTCCCACTGTACCTGCAGAAGCTCCTTGGCTGACCCTCGCCTGTCCACATCCATCTCCAGGCAGCAGTTCAGAAAGTCGCGAAACACGGCAGAGAGTCGCTCAGGGTTCTGCAGCTCTGGCGTCCCATTTGTCGCTATCAGATACAGCGCCTGGGGAAAACGGGAACACAAGACTCCACCTGTTTCTAAGAAGACCTAGGAACCTTTTTTCAGGAAGACCAAAGTTTGTATATTTGTCATTTGCCTTTCTTAAACAGCGCGGCCAGGTTGTGCCGTTGGTTGTTCTTTCAGTCTGCAGCACTCGGTGTGGGTGCCAGGGGGAGTGCAGCCTTGCCACTATGAGAAAAGCTAAGGGCCATGCTGTGTTTCAGTGCTAGCCTTAACAGAAATTACGTATGTATGTACTAAGTGCAAAATTAATTTCCTCAGATTCCTGCCTCCATTCAGGAATTAACAGTGTAGCATTTACCTGTTTCAGCTATCCATTCTGCATGCTTTCCTGGGTGTACGCTCCTCTGTTACACACTCAGTTGGTATAGGAACTGGCCATTTCGTTTAAGAGTTGGTATAAATTTGAAAACTTAAAAATTCATTAGGTTCCTGCAAGTATCTGTGCATTTTAGAGAGTACTGGTAATAAAGAATTACAGCATCACAATAACCAGTGAAACCTGCTGGCAGGACCAGGTAACCGATCTGCACTGATCTGCGTTTGAAAATACTTCTGTCTGCAGATAGAGCTGGAATTCTTTTCAGAAAAATTCATCAGCTGGAGCAACCTGCCACTGAAAAATCCCCGTAATCAGAGAGAGAGCTGAAAGAGATTTCAGAAACTGCCTGAGAAACGTTAAGCATCGCTGAACACAAAAATGCCAATTTCCTGAACCAGCTCCATGTTACCGTCTGTTACAGTTCTCCCATTTCGGTACACAACGCTGGAGTGCATGCTGACATGCTCCAGTGACACTTTTAGAAGCAGTCCAAGCTGATGTTTAGAGACAAAATCCCAGTCACATGGGACAGCTTAAAAAGACGGTGGTGTCTGATTCTATTTGTACCTTACCCTGAGAGGATTTTCGTTAAGGTAAGGAGGTTCTCCTTCCACCATTTCTATTGCCATGATCCCAAGGGACCAGATGTCAACCTTGGGGCCATACGCTTTTCTTGTCACCACCTCTGGTGCCATCCAGTAAGGAGTCCCGACCATTGTGCTCCTTTTACTCTGCTCGGGGGTGATCTGAGCACAGAAGCCAAAATCAGCTGAGGAGAAAAAAAAGCCTTGTTAAAGCCCTCTAAAATCATGAAACCAAGCAAAAGAAATCCCCACTTCACGCCGTTGTTGAATCTAGCTGGAAGAGTGGTCGTGGCTGTTTACTCGGCAGCGACTTCTATGCGCTGCAGGCTTTAGATGATGAACTCTGGTCTCTGGAAGGGGCATGCACAAACAGAAGCCAGATCTTACACCTTCCCCCTTTCCATACTTGTCAGCGTGTTGGAGCTGTGCTCCACACCCTACCACAGGCATCACCCCTGGGTACCTGGCAGCCAGTCGGGAGCAGCCCCACACCCCACGCTAGGAAAGCTGTGCTTCGCCAGGAATACCTACTCAGTTTGACAGATCCGTCCATTCCGAGAAGAATATTGTCGCTTTTGATGTCTCTGTGAATCACTTGGTTTGAATGAAGGAAATCCAGGGCTTGCAGGCACTGATAGATAAAAAACAAGCACAAGGGTAAAAATCAATGACCTGATTTCATCACACAAGAGGGGAAACGGTTCCCAAAATTTAATTTCTAGATGAATTGAAAGTAATGGCAGAGTACCGTGTTGTCAAGAGGAATAGCTCACTACTTCAACACTACTGGAATAAGAACTTTCTAAATGAAGGCACATTAACTTTGGAAAAAGAAATGTCAATTACTGCTACAGACCATCCCCTGAAAGCACAGACCGAATGACTGCTGTTAAAATGAACGTGCCATTCCCCATCATTTGACAAACTGTTATTTGCCAAAAAGAAAAAGTCACTTTCGTCGTTATGAAGCGGATCACTTTTGGGTGGAAGGCTGTATGACAAAGACTTTGTTGTTAGGTTCTACAGCGCATTTGGAAATAACACGTTAGTCATTTTTCAGAGGCAGATACCATTTTGGGTGGAATGCTGCCCTTTTAAGCTGAGCACTGTGGTAAATGAGTCTCTGTTTTTCTTTGCTATTATTTTAAAATTCTGCCACCAGCATGTTTGCTTTTACAGGTAAGGAATGCAGGACAGACATGCTCCAGGGAAATGTTCAAAGAGAATGGTAAAACAGAGAGAGAGGGAGCGAGAGAACAGTAACAGCGCAATTCCAGAGCACGGTAAGTGCAGTGGTACTGGCAGGCAGCTCTCTTAAGATGCTCTTTCTTCTCCCATACTAAAAAAGCAACACAGAAACAAAGATCTGGACACGGCATCACTTGTGATCTCTGCACCTGCTCAAAAGCAGCGCTCTGTCCAAGCAATGAGGAGAGCACAGAGGATCCCTTACCTCCCTGCAGACAGCTGCTATCTGTCCTTCATCCATACATGTCTCTGTAACAACATCAGTTAGAGAGCCGCCAGCCAAGTATTCCATAACCACCCAGAGTTCATCACCTACTAGGTAGCTGAAACAAGACAACAACGGCATTGAGATGAATGTGCGTAACTAAATTATCGTAGGAAAATTATTTTTGTTATTTTTGTTATTTTTGTTTCCTGTTCATTTTTGAATGAAGACAAAATAAAATTAATGGACATTCCTTCGAGGCTATAGAGCACTAACTAGACAATACTCACATACAGTGCTAAAATTTGTGCAGTCTGAGTAAGAAAGGCACTTACATAAAAAATTGGATGTCTTAGAGTGAAAAATGCAATTCAGTAAAGGCAAAGATAAATGTTGAACCAGAATGTATCAGATCATTGGATTCATCATCATAACGCGCACAGAAATACCGCCATTAACAAGGAACAAGGCAACACAACTGTCAGAACTGTCCATGGCAGGAGGGTGTGCACCACAGAGGACAGAAATTGGTCAACAATTTCAAAAACCATAAATAAATACATTCAGAAACAGCAAAAACAGTTTAAAAACTGGCAGATTATGTGTGTCTGGAAACAAGAACCTAGTCTTTTGGCATCCACACCAATGGCAAATAGTCAGAACAGCCAAAGAGAAATAATTTCTATGGTGACACATCTGTGTAATACGCAGAAAATACGACCAGCTTAAAATCCTGGAGGTAGCGAGCCACGGGCAGATGCATGAGTAAGGTAGGGCTGAGGGAGGTCTTTGCAAATGCTCCTTGAACTACACATTCCTCCTAAATTCCAGGAAGCCCTTCTGTGCCGCGCAGGTGATGCAGCACTGCGCGGGCTGCTCAGAGAGGCTGTGGAGTCTCCTCCTTGGAGATCTTCTAAAGCTTCTGGACGTGGCTCTGGGCACCCTGCTCTGGGTGTCCTGCTGGAGCAGGGGTGGGACCAGCTGGGCCCAGGGGTCCCAGCCTCATCCAGCCTCTGTGTCTGCGACATGCCAGAGGAGATTAATGCACATAAAGGCTCATCTCCTCCCATCCATGTATTGGCACGTGCACACATAAATATACATAGCACAGACACACATTTGTGGCTAAGTTATCAAGGGGTCAGTTTTCTGTCAGTGACCAAAGGCTTTTCTTAATCTTTGACTTGCAGTATATACACAAACCAACACTTGTGAGAGTACCAGGACTGCTTACCTGTCTAAATAGTTAACGATGTTGGGGTTCTTATTTTCCCTCATGACCAGGATTTCATTAATAATTAGTTCCTTTTTGGGCTGCTGTTGGAGATTCATTTGCTTTATGGCCACCTAAAACGACAGCAAAAACAATGCCTTAAGTGGAACAGTCTGTTGCACAAGATCAGAACGAGCACGGAGTGCTTGCAGTGGCACTTCCTAACTTCTTGGATTTTGATTTTGCACCTCTAAATAACAGTTCAGGTTTGCAAAAATCTCCTGGCTTTAAAACAAACAAACAAATAAATCCATTCTATGGTATTTTATGGACACAGCCAGGGTTACAAGCATGGCCTAGGGCTTCCCTTGTAGACCTCTAAGAGTGGTCGTAAGGTGTCCTCCAGTACAGAGCAGCGCTGGAGGTGGGTGGAATCACTGGAGTCTCACGCTTCCAGTAAGATGCCGAGGTGTTTGCGCACATCCAAAACTGAAAAATCTGAAATCTTAAGCTGTGACCCCAGACAGCCCCTCTAAGACACCAGCTTTTGCTCTGAGCCCTTGTACCTACCCCGCCCCTGCCTCGGGCCGGCTCTTCAGCCCGCTCCCCTCTTCGCCCAGGCAGCCCCACTCTCCGCTCAGGGGCTCGTCCCCCCGGGCCAGGCCCCCCAGCTCAGCTGGGCCAAGGACTCCCACAAAGGCCGCATCTTCCCCAGGGTCTCACACACGCCTTATGGGAGATGTGGCCCTGCACCTGTTTGAAGTCTGCTCCTGCCGCAGGCAGCGTGGCCAGCCTGCCCCTCGGGGCCATCACTGCCACCAGACCCAAACACAACTGCATCATTTCAGGGAGATCTTTGCCCTCGACACAAGTCTCCTCATTTTTCAGTGAGTGCCAACCAGCTTATGAATGGCTAAAACACACGACTGGGTCCTAAATACGATGCCTCTGTAATTAGTTCTGGCCTTATACTTTGAAGATGAAGCACGCAATAGAAAAAATGCTCACTACTGTTACTGCCTGAACTGGTGATCAACTGGGAATGGATGGTGGCAGCGTCCATCAGCCACTTGTTGCATCAGTCTGTCTGGCAATGACGACAGCTGCTGCTGCTTCTCTGAAGGACAGCGCTTCCCCTCCCCGCCTTTCTTCTGGTAGCTCTTACCAAGGACAAAGTCTGTCCAGAAACAAGCGACGTCACCAAGCTATTTATTCCTCATAGCAGTAGGGGAAACTGTGACCACCACTAGTGCTCCCCAAGGCCCAGTGTTTACTCGTCTTTAGGTTTTACAGTTTGGATTGCTGGCTTTGGGCCAGGCCCAGAGGCAATCTTTATGCTGGAAACGCAGAGTTAAATTATACTCAGACCAACATTCTTGGTAACAGCACATCATCAACCACACTTGGGAACAAAGATCCAACAATTCCTAAATACATTTACCCTGGAAATAAAAATTTTGTGTTTTTTTGTTGTTGTTGTTTGCTTTGTTTTTATCAGGCCTGAAAGCTTGCTGCAATTTCTTTCCAGATTTCTCTCTACTAAAATACCCATTCAGGGATGGCAGACATGACGTGGCACTGGGGCGAGACCAACAATTCTGTGGAGAGCACCGACCTGTTCTGAAGATGAAAGAAAACACGTCTCCTAGAAATGGCCTTAGGAGCTCAGGCTGAAGCATCAGCCCAAGCACAGAGAGCACCAGGGCTCCTCCTCATCCCGGGGGGACCAGGGTCCCCCCTGCCCAGGCACCTCTTCGGGCCGCAGTCAGCACCTCAGGGCGCTGGCTGCAGGAACGCGGATGGCCCAGTGAGCAGGCAGCTGTGGAGGCGGAGGACCACACTGCCCTTACGGGGCTTTCATGGAGAAGCTGACGGCAGCAAGTGATGCATTTTGCAGGCTGACACCAGCCCGTGCTTAGGAGGAACGCGCTGCAGAGCTGCTGGCGGCCTGAGAGCCCATCCACAGTTTCTGCCAGAGGGGAGAGCGCTGAGGACCTGCAAAAGCAGCCGGGACTGCGGGTACTTACCTCTTGTCCTGTGGCGATGTCTATTGCTGTATAAACAGTTCCTGACGCCCTAGAAACAAAACAGCAGCCAAAGAATGAGAAGCGGTTTTGTGCGTTTGAGTGAAAACAAGCCCTGGTAGGGTTTCCCTGCTGCCTGCAGCGTCCCCAAACCGCCCTCCTTCATTCACTCCTGCAGCCGGCAGCACAGCACAGCCGCCCACCAGCCCTCTGCCACATGGAGAATCCAAAATAAAACGTCCAGAGAAAAGCCTGGTGCACATCTCCAATGTCCATCCTTAAACTATTTCAGTTCAAAACTTTGGGAGTTTGTTTCAAATAGTTTGGGAGTTGTTTCTACTTCCCCCCACACACCCCCAAAATTCTGGAAAATTTTCCACAGTTTTGCTTTTTTTATTTTTCTGCCTCATGAAATTTAACATCTAGCTGTGCCTTCTTAGACTTCTTATTTGAATTTATCTGCAAATTCAGGTAACACCATTCAGTAACTTTGGGAACCCCAACACATGGCAGCCCTCTGAAGACAGGATCTGGACACAGCTTTCTCCAGCGTGTGAGGAGCTCCTCTCCAGCTACCCTGACAGGTCACAGCTGGAGCAGGTGAAGGCACACATTCCTGTTTTTGTCCAGAGCCACTCAGCAGCTGCTACCGTTAGGCGCACCAGATGTGAAGGACTCCTCTGGTGTCTGTGTGCTTCTGTGGCAGGCGCAGGCGGTGGTACCGAGCCACCAGCGCTCCGTGACGTGCTTCCCTGCAGACTGCGCAGTGCGGGGCTTTGCCTGCCATCTGCCTCTCCTTAGGAGAGGCTCTTCCCCTGCAGTGCCGTGAAGGGCCAGAAGGGCCACGACCAGAGGAAATCCCTTTGGGTTTCAAAGCCACTGCGGGCTTGTAAGCCCTACCGGGCTTCCCCCCGGGCTAAGCCACAGGCTTACGCTGCCGTTGTTAAAGCAGCCCATGCCTGCATGGACAGTGAGGCAACGGGGAGCCAGGATGGGAGTCTGAGCAGCGTCCCACGGACTGAAAACACACCATCAGCCAGCCCATTTTTGCATGACTGCCCGGTTTGTTTCTGTTTACCTGCAGGCTGAAAAATTTTTTAAAAATCTTACTTCAGCAGGCAGCAGACTGCATGCCAGCGCTGAGAACAATGTTATCATCGGGCATGCCATGTATTCTTTCAATATAAATGCAAATGCATTTTCCTGTGACTAATTGTTGAGATTAATCCAATTTGTTTTCATAAAAAGCCAACACCATTTATTCAGATTTTCTAACACTGTGCTGTACCTCCTGAGTGAAGTCCTGTCAGGGTCTATTTAAAAACAGCTATTTAAATTAGGATGCATTTTGGTGTGCTCCAGGCCATCTGTGAAGAGTTTAGATAAAGGTGAGCAATTTAAGTAAAGCTGTGAATTAATTGCAGGGGCTCTGTGATTCTGCATTAGGGACTTTTACTTCTAAGCAGCTGTAACTTCTGATCTGTATCGAACTTTTAAACTGTTCTGCAGTACCTTCGTTTCAGTGCAGTTAGGCGAGTACCAGGGCCTACAATTAGA
The DNA here is from genome assembly GCA_013399715.1 of Alectura lathami. Lineage (NCBI taxonomy): Eukaryota > Metazoa > Chordata > Aves > Galliformes > Megapodiidae > Alectura > Alectura lathami. Next base: position 3,573 of record VXAV01006851.1, on the reverse strand, counting down.
CCTGTGTCACGGTGATGCAGTGCAATACAAGTTAAAACAAAGACAGAAACAAAACACCTGAAACCAGGCTGCTCATGGCTCCATACTACTTTGTTTTTCTTAGCAAGAGCTAAGCACAGCTTGAGCAAACACAGCCTCTTTGTCGAGCACTAGTTAACCACGTTTCCTCCAGTGCCAGCAGCATTTTCCAACCTGAAACTTGAGACAAATTACCAACCAGAGACGCAGCACTGAATCCGACCCGTGCTTCAGCACAGGCCCGCTGACCGCTGTTCACGGCCGCGTGGCTGTAAGACCACCCCGCTGTTTGTTCGCCTACCGACTGCACGGAGCCAGGAGGCTGCCGGCCGGTCAGCTCACTTCTCCCGGGGTAAGGAGCTGCTCCCTGCACTTCGCAGCCTTCCCGTCCGCCCACCGCTGCTGAACAAGCTGCTCACTCCCCACAGCGTTATGCTGAGGCCCTAAATGCCATCGCTCCTCCCTTACGTACTGTGGGATGGAGTAATCTGAAGTACATTGCTGAGTGCGCTCGCTGTTGTAAGTATGTGAGAAGAAAAAATGTTGTCGTTTAGATAATAAAAGCTAGAGCAAGTCTCAAAACAAATAGCTTTGTATGCAGTAGGAGTCCAAAAAGAGGTGTCAGAACAGTTCCACATTCACCTGTTCCCTGCAACAGCAGCGCAGATCTGAAAGACAAGGTCTAGCTATTCCCCCGGATTATTTTTTTCCCCAGCTCTAAATCAACCTGCCGCATTACAGCAGCACACTCACTCCTCTGTAAGAAGGGCATGCAACCTTCTGGCTGCCCTACAAGCTGGAGGAAATCTATTTTGCAACCCTTTTAGGGACGCTTGTCTTCCCACCAGTTGCGGAGGCACCTTTGTACAACCTCCCTCCTAGGAGCGTCAGAATGAAAGAGTGAAGCTGACGGTCAGTTTCTGACAGTGACAGCAAGAATCTGCTCACACGCGTTTATTCTGAATCTCACTTCTTCAGCTGACATCTTGTGAGACACTGGCACAGCTCTGAGTGCCCACTGACATTTTACAGACAACAGTGAGAACCAAAGCTGCAGGTAGAAAGTGACCCAGAGTCTCAGGAAAGGTTTTACGCAATGAATGGAGCAGAAGCACCTCCCCGCAAGCATCCCAACAAGTGAGATTTATCTACTATAAATAAAGCCTGCCAGAGAAAGAGCACGAGTGTGTCTGGCCTTCTTCAGTACCTATCAGTTCTAGGTCAGCAACATGCTGCCCTGAGTTCAAACCTCACAAACCGTTACGGCAGAAAAACATCTCCTGATGCCAGCGAGCAGCATTCTGCCATAGCCAGCCAGCAGCACGATCCTGGTCGCACAGAAGTGGCATTAGCCCTCCTGGAATTACAGCGCAGCCAAGGGAGGAAACTCAGACTGAGCAGTGAGCCTGTCAGCGTCTAACACCCACGTCAGACACCTCATTTTGACGTCATTCCTCTTGTTCCTGCCCCTCACATGGGCAGTATCGCAGATCAGTCCTGTTTAGACAACTGAAGTAAGGTTTTAAGGGGCTTGGCAGATCATCCTCAGCCGACTCCTAAAACCTGCAGGATCTCAGGGCGGTGTGCTATCAGGCAGGTGATGCATTCCCTCCTTAAGTGCTTTGTGCATCCACACTGCCTTTATTACTAGATTTTTTATTTCATTTTTTGTCTTTAAGTTTCTAAACTATGTGGTTATAATCCTGATCACTGATTTTTTTTTTTTTTAGCAATGTATTTGAAAGAAATGTTATTGAGAGCTTTTATTTACCTGACAAATGTCATTTGGTAAGTTGCTCCTTTAGGCAATAAAGCAGATTTTTTCGTCTTTCTTTAGTGTGGCTGCATTATTTTGAAACATATAAAAATGATTTCTTCTAAGAAAATAAGTGCCACACACTTGAGGGACAGTAGATCTTCCAGTCCTGTTCCTTGCTGCAGCTAAGACACTGCCAGCAGCGAGGTGGCTCTGATGATTCCCTCTGCCCACCATTAAAGTACTGATAAGAAGTGACAGACAGGAAAATCTAAACCCCGACTGTGTCAGGAGCGTGCCCAGATTCACACTTGATACTGCCCCCGCAAAACGCCCAGCCCACGGTTCNCCACACTCACAATGCTCCCTGAAAGAAAGAAAATGGAAGACGCTCACTTGCAAATGGAGATTCCACCCGACAGGTCAGAAGTGCAGCCACGCTGTCTGGGGCTGCCAGCTGCGCGCAGCCTGCTGGGTGCTGATAACAGCAGCACAGGCAGCAGCGCAGCACAGGCGGCCTCCACAAAGACCCATTTCCTGCAGTCCTTTGGACATTGCCTGTGTGTCTGACAACACTGAAACATATTGATAGGAGACTGATATCAGAAGTGAACAAATACCAGTGCAAGTGCTTTTCTGTTGTCGACAGACGTGAATGAGAGCTAGAATAACAGAGCCTTTCCTCCTTCGGAATAAACACTCCGTGATTCTACAGAAGGCTTGATGCTTTCAAAGACTAAACGCACCTTGGGTTCTGGAATCAATTTTTATGAACAGATGGCATTTTCAGAACAGGAAGATTATAGTAAAGTGTTTCCAGGTAGAGATCTTATCTTTCAGTAGTTTGCCAAAATATCGGTGTCATCCTTTTAAAGCAGAACATCTCATGCTGTAATAAATAATTGTGGATTCTTAAGAACCATGACCCTCATAATGGGTTGCCAGGGTAAGCTACATGTGAGACCTTGCTTGTGCCATTTTAACTGCAGTGCTCGTCGTCACCCCGCCCAGTAACAAGCATTTGACCTGGCTCTCAGCAGCGCACGAACGCTGATCTTCACCATTCAGCAGAACCGCGATGCGCAACGAGCAGCAGCGCTCCTGAGGAGCCAGCATCGCACAGCCGGCTGCACAGGTGCGCGGCTGGTGGTTCCCCCAGCGCAGGTGAGGATGCGCAGAGCGGGCTGGGAGTGGTGCTGCCATCTCCCGGCAGCTCCCTGCTGTGCAGCGGGGAGGCAGGGCCAGCCCCGGTCCCTGAGCACAGGCACAGCTCGCTGGTTTCCTGCCCGCTCAGAGATGTGGGCAGTCTGAATGGGAAGGGCAGAACGCAGCAGTTAGAATACTGAGTTTGCATCGAGTGAAGGAGCCAAAACCTGCTAAATTCAAACAAGGAGTAATTCAAGAACAGAATTCTTTTTTTTGTGGTCAGTGGTTGCCTATATAAAATACAGCTGACAACATCTAAGCTGATGATTACATGGCAATCCACATGACTTCTAGAGATGCAACTTGGAATGTCCATCACTGATATACACAGAGAAGATCAGCTCAGGAGGAAAGGCTTCCAACATGTTGCAGCACACCTTGTTTGACTGATGTGGCCATACTCCTACATCACAAACACACGTTTATTCACCTCCGTGCCCACAGCAATACGAGGTGACGTGCCATTCACTTCAGTAGTCACAACCACCTCTCTCCCCTCTCTGGGCCATTTCTCCAGAGCAGAGGGCTTCAACATCCCAACTGCACCCAGTGAGCCGCCTGGCCAGAGAGCCTGCCTGCGGCATGGCAAGGGG
>VXAV01006850.1:187654-230526 GCA_013399715.1 Alectura lathami | reverse complement strand
AATAAATCATGAGCAATTCCAGTCCATCACCTCGCTGTGGACAACATTACATTTCTGTCCAATAGAAATTTTGTTGATTTTCTTGGGATTCAAACCACACATTCTTGTTCTCATAAAATCCCATCAAATTCCTTGTCTCTGAATTTAAGGCTGCCCTTTGTGTCCATTATTTTGCTGAGCTATCATATGCTACATTGTAAAGGTTGTAATTTTATTTCATTATATGAGAAATAAATGACAAAAAAATAACTTATAGCTTAAATTGAGAGAATTGGTGGTGACCCTTCCCGGTCACAGGAAGCCATTCAAACATGTAAAATGTAAGCCGTGTAGGAATTTCCAGGAGAAGTCCATCCTAAACATGTGTCACATTTCTAATTTTCTTTGGGCTGGTCGGGTAATCATTCCGTCTTTGAGGTTGCACCTGTGGCAAAATAAAAGCAGTTACAGCACTAAAAGAAATCCTACAAAAGCAGTCCTGCGAGGGTCCTCAGGAGGTTACCTGCCACCCCTCGCCCCAAAGCATTATGCCAAAATTAAATCCATCAGCAGCAACCCACTCAAAATCTAAATACAAAGACAAGAAGGAACAGCAGAACAAAACCAAAAAAAAAAAAAAAAAAAAAAAGAGAGAGAAAATACTTATGTAAGTCTCACATGCAAGACCCTGAAGCAGTTCTGGAAATTCATTAACTGGTCTTACGCTATCTGGGAGCTTCTTGTGTACTCTGCAGTCTGCATTCTTTCAAGCAAAAAAGATGATGTTGGGCATTTCCCCTCCAGTTTTCTTGAAGAAATTACTCCATAAGCTGTAATAAATGCTTAACTTCTGACACTGATTTCCTAATGCATGGAAATCGCAGCAATAAGCATGCTAGTATTTCATGGATCTGAAAGACTGCTCTCAGCATCTCTGTGCTCATTCAAGGCTGTCTTTTTTTTAAAGTTCCCATGACAGGCACAATTCCACTTCCACTGAGAGCAGTGTGATTCCAAGCTGACCCCAGTGGGATCAGTGCAAGGCAAACGCTCGGCGGTTTTGCAAACCTTGTCATCATTTGAAATCAGAGCTGTGAATTTCCTGCCCGAATTACTTACACACAGTGAGACCTCACATAGACTATTACAAAACAGCTATAAGGAATGAAAATTACTTCCAAAGTTATAAAACCTCCAGATAGCTTCCCAAATGAAACACCACCATCAAAAGTTTTGCTGTGGCCAGCTCCGATGTTGGTCTGATGCTCCTCCAAGCAGATGCAATCTGCTGGCTGCTGTTCTTGCAATGTCCCCACCTGGTCTCAATCCCCTGGGCATTACTGGAAATTCTATTTTTCTTCCCAACTGACATTTTTATCAAGCACAAGCCAGTTCCCAACTATTGACCAAACTTCCTATATTTGTTTTTCTCAAACATTAATCATGTACAGCTTATGATGCCTTGATATTCTTCCAGTATTAAATATTTTGAATAATACATTTGGTACCTGTAAATTATTAAATAAGTCACAGAGGAAAATGTTAGATAACAAATGTGGACAACATTTTCTGGTATTTAATGACACCCAGCACCTCAAGGAAAACCACGGGATAAATATAACTAGCCTAGAAAGGCTTCATAAGGCAGCTGCCTTCTGTTTCAAACACAACTCTGTTCACCTTTCTCCTCTCCTCTTTTTCTATTGCTAAAGCGTACTGCTGTTTCCCAAATTTACCCTGCTTCATTTCAGCAGAGAGTGGTGTTCTGGGAAATAACAGGATCGCCTGTCTCTGCTCAAGAGACATTTTTCGGGATCTCTCTACTGCTTTTAATTTCTTGCAATTCAACAATAGCCTGAAGACCTTGGTGGTGCTCAACAGAGACATCTCTCATTCATTTCCAGAGCACATAAGAAGTTTCCTCTTGTCTGTGTTACCCAGGAGATTCATATGTGATGAGGTTTGCTCCATTTATGGCAGAACAGTTATGTGGCATTTCCTGGTCCTTCAGTTACAGGTCTGTTAAGGCTAGCTTTCTCACTAGGGCAGAGGTTTTGAGATGCTCTCTGCTACTACTGCTTGTTCCAAAAATCAGAAGATTTACAATAAAATGGGAAAAAGAAAAAAAAAAAAAAAAAAAAGAAAAAAGGAAGAGAATACCTGGAAAAAGCTGAAGGCAAGCATTGTATTTGTGGAAATCAAGCATTCCTGGGAATACTCTAGCCTTTCCTTTAGCATAGCAATAAACTATGCTGAACTAGTTATCATACTGAGTAACCAAAAAGTTTCAGAGGGAGCCCAAGAGCACCCCATTGAATCTTATATTTCACAAAATATGGAGCTGGAAATACTTCCAAGAACTTGTTCCACAAAGATATTTACTTCCACTCAGATATACTGAAGGAAAAAAGACACAAATGAGAAAGCTCATCAGGTAACGCTGTCAGAAGAAGCAATGCTCGTGGCCACCAGTAGGCCGTACCTTGGAAGATCTTGGTTTGCATGTGCTTTTGAATAGGAGGGACCCAGATTATATGCAATAGCTAAACTCCGCTATTCTTCCCTGACAGCACTGGGAAAAACGTAACCCATACATGACTTTTGGTTTAATAATCTCATCAAAAACACAGCCATTCAGTCCCTGCCTCACCATCATGCCGTTTCTCCTTACCACGAGAGCAGGAGCGGAGCAGCAAGTTTACTCCTGGAGAGGGGACGGTGTCCATGATGGACCAGGTTCCCCTCTGCCCTGCTGCATCTTTCGTAGTTATTTGCTTTACAGCAAATGCCCTGGGATACTTATATTTTATGCTCACACTGTGCTCAGATATCAATTAATGAATATTTGCATGAATTTCAATAAATTCATGCTGAGTACTGNGTTGCAGTTAGCTGGATATAACTTCGCTGAAATTGAGGCTGCTGGCTCACTGACCTGCACTTCATTTTCTGATGCTATGGAAGATCTCAAATACAGCACATCACAAATATGAAATGCAGAGGAGTAGGATCACGATAGCCATTTCATATTTAAACTCTGATATGCTGGAGCCTCTGCTTGCATTTGATTACAAAGTTGTTTATTCAGGTTAATTTGGTGCTCTACTAGTCCTGTCAGTCCTGGTCTGAAAAAAAAAAAAAGGTTTCATTATTCATTACATCCTATATTTTGAAGGAAAAAAAATGATTGCACTGCTGGTTTGAGGCACAGCTCAATGTTACAGGAGCCAGTTTCTAAGATGGTCCCCTCTCTCAGTCAGGGTGCAATACTGACAGCATTTTCTTTACATAGTTTGGAATCTCTTTGCACTCTTAACTGGGCTTCTAGATAACCATGGATATTTGACAGTCACGTGTTTCAAAACTTGCCTGTTAACTGTCAATCTGCCCTGGATACCTTTTTAAAGGTATTAATGTAAAGGGAGTATTATACTGGGAAAAGCGTTGCAGAGTTTGTTGGTTTGGCTGGGAAAACAAATGCCCAGATCCTTCTGTCTCTTTCAGCTCTTCAGCCACATAAACAGAGCCAGCATTGCACAAATGATGCAGGAGGCAGAATGAGTGTGTATCAGCTGATAGCAGGGTTGAATCCTTCAGTGATGTTTTGGATAATGATCCTCAGTCAATGGAGGAAGGACGTCTGCTATTGCAAGCATGTTGTAGTCATTTTTGCAACCCGTATGACACCATGATATGAATGATGAACACACATCTGGTATTATGAAACACAGTTCTGATCTCGAAATTGATTTGACAGATGGCAGCTCCTCCGTCATTGACACTGTGGAAATGTGTGACAAGCTGAAGGCTTTGCCTGCTATTAGCCAGCCAAAAAAAATCCAAGTCTAACTGCGTTAGAACAAATTGCTGAAATTAATGTGGTAGGAGTACTTCCAAATGTGTCTGCATGCATCACATGTTCCGCTAACTGTTAGAATAAAAATCATGGAAGCACAGCTTTCTGTTTCTGAAGGTTATTTTTCCCCCTTCCTTCAGTTTTTAATTCTTTTTCCAAACTCATTTCATTTACAGGAAAACGCCCACCCAAAAACTGTGGATACCCTCTAAATATTTCAGATACACCATTGCCTCAAATAGCAGAACAGTTCCATCCTGTTAACATGTAGTACACTCAGCACATTTCCCTGTCCATCAGTAGACAACCAAACTGGCAATTCCTTCTTATTTCTTTCTGGGTTAATTCCACCCACGTAACTTCATTCCTCTCCTTCCTCCACAGTCACGTGGAAAAATTATACTTCAGTCTATAAGCTGCACCTGCCTTTCTACATCTATATCATCAATATTTATTACTCTCTTAATCAAGATGTGCTGACCAATGGATATCGTAACATGACATGCTCTACAGTACATTTCATCAGTAGGGGTAAAATAATTTGCTGTCATTGGTTTATATTTCTGTTTTATTGGCCTTTTAATTTGATTTTGATAGCTGAATTTTTCTTCTGAAACAATCCACAGAGTCAGAGCAGTTATATACAGTGCAATAAGCGTAGCTACAGTCTATCACTCGCTTCTTCCCCGATATAAAACCACAACCAAATAATACTTCCAATTTATAGGGTATCATTTGGAGTGGTTAAGGAGAAAAATAGATCCGTCCCCATTATCAGAGCCATGACTCACTCTGGACTGTAGAGGAAGAGCGTGGCTGCAGTGGGAAATCCAAGCCTTGCGTAGCTCTGCTGAGATCAGCTGAATTACACCAGGGGTGAGTCTGTCTCACTGGAAATGAGCACTCCCTTTTACAAAGTCATCTTCTGATTTATCACAGAAACATTTATGGCATATTAAATGGACTAATTAGGAGGCTTGTGTAGGAGATTGTCCGGTCCTGCAAGATGCTCAGTCCTTTGGAACTCCTTGCCTAGCAGTAGGGCTTGTTAAAAATGCAGTTCCTCAGAGGTGACCCTATGGCCCTTGCTGAGGAAAAACTGCTCATGGGACTACCCCAAAATCTGTCAGAGCCAGGCTGAAGGACCCCCCTCACTGCACCTGGGTTTTGGAAAGAGCTCAGGGCACGTGAAACAGCCTTCCGGCCACTTAGTCTGCAGCTAAGCAGAGAGATGGCTCTGCTGCCATCACTGATGGTAACAAAATATGCAATTAAACAGAAGCCTGTAACTCTACTCTCCGTTTGACCTTTTCTTGGCTAACGTAATCAGAATGGAGACCTTACAGAACCCCCTGACTGATGCTCCTGGCCTCCTCTTCCAGTGGCTGGTAATGTTTTCCTCAGCTCAATAATTTAGTTCAATATTCATCATTTAACTGTCTTACACATCTTTTATTTTTTTTCCTTCTCCTTCGCTGAGGTATTACTTTTCCCTAAGATGACTTGCCAGATCTTTTGTTCATGTTATGGATTTATCAGTGCAATTACTAGACAACATTTATCTTCTGTGAACATTTTGCTTTAGTTTCTGATTCAGTGAGTTTGAATGGCCAATACCCGACCTCAGTGAATTTTTGTTGGCACTTTTTACTGGGAGACCCAGCAGGTATTTCAGGCTTTGAACCACGCTGGGTCAATGGGTAAGGACTTCTGAAGAACCAAAACCTTTGATACAAAGTCTCCCTTAATTTCTCAAATAATTTAAAATTGTATTTTTTTACATATGGAACAGAAGGCACCAATTTTGAAGCTGATACACACAGAGACCCAGGGAGGCTGCCTAATGCCTCCAGCCTGTGCTGGTGGAGCTCATACAAGCTGAAACTTTCCATCTTGTTTTCTCCTAGCAGTGGGGGAAATATGCTGTGTAGCAGGTACGCTCTTGTCCAGTCAAAATACTAAGCTGAAAAATCTTCGTTCACTGTCTTGCTTTCCATCTTACCCCCACATCCATAAGCTTCTTCTAATTTTAAAACTCTCCATTCATAATTTGCTCATTTGGTCCTATTTTCCAACCTCGTTGCTGGTTGGAACCTAATCCCATAAGATGTCAAGGAAGCCAGCCACAGAAATCCCAGCTTTTTCACCTTGCAAAGAGGAAGAGAAGTATTTAAGTTCTCAGTCTCTGTGACTCTTTCCATCAGTAGCTGGGCTCCTTGTTCCCTCCCCACCCTGCTCCTGATGGAGAACCTGGGTTCTTCACTCCTTCCTAAGCCCCCTGGAAACACTGCAAGGATGTTTGCTCATTTGTCCAATTTACCCAAGGAGAGAGAGACAACTTGCTGGAGTCTACGCCCTTTATGATCTCCCTGATTGTGGAAAAGATTGTCTGGATAGCTCTTCCTCCTGTTTCTCCCTGGTTCTCATTCAATTTTTCATTAAAAAATCCAGAAGAAAAAAAAAAAAGATGAAAAGATGAAACCTTTGGGAATGTTTTCAGTATCTATACATGTAGAAGGAACTTAGAAACACAACTAATCAGCAAAGAGTTAAATCGCTTGCCATCTGATTTCTTTTGACAATAAATAAATAAGAATGAATGAGCACCACAACATTTATTATGCAGTGGTGATCAAATTTTATTAAAATACACCCAGTAACTCAACTTTTTGTCAGGAAAGCACTATTTTGCAGTTAACAGGGAGGTTTATGAATGTACAAACACCCTTTATTTGTCTGGGAAATGTTTCTCTCTGTATATAGTCTTATAAAGTTAAATCATGGACTGCAAATGCACAATGTAAGGTAAACCTTCATCAAGCAGTATTTGCATTATCAGCTTCCGTCTACACAAGATGGTGCCATCTCTATATACTGAGAAGCTCTGTTCAAGCTGAGAAGTAGTTTGTCTTCACAAGCCATTTTTGGATTGCTAAATATTCCTCCAACATATTTTAAATATATATAAATTTTCACCTGTAAATTACCTGTTGATATTTTTCAAAAATGCGCATGCAGTTACCAATCTAACTAGAAGCCACCTCAGCAGACTTGTAGCAAATGTTGCCCAGGGACAAGTGGTTTAACAGAAATGGTTCAACTTTATGTTAAGTCCTTGTGATGAATTTCAAAGCTTCCCTGGCCACGGGGCTGCAGAAGACCTCCTAGGCCATCTAATCTAGCAGCTGACATGGGGGGCTGTACCTACGTTTGTATCTCAGTTTCATGTTTCAGCCCTCAGTTGTTTTGTACATGCTTTTCAGCTTTGCATTAATGATATTTTGTTTAACAAGTAATTAATGTCAAACATGATAACTACCAGCCACAGATACATCATTATAATTGCTATTTTTGCCATTATTATTTTGATCATTGTTTTAATCATGGGTTGAGTACTTCCTAAATTTAATTGTGTGCAGCAAGAACTAGACACATTCTGCTATGGTTTATATGCAATGTCATCTCAAGACAGATTTCTGCGTTGCACATGTTGAAAAATAAATATCTTATATATCACATATCTTAATATCACATATCTTCCAAAATACATGAGTTATCACTGTATTGAGTGGTGAACATATTTGTACCACATCACTGCTACTTTGCCAAGAGAATACTGGCCAACAAAAAAAAAAAATTACAAGGATTACAAAAGTATGGCACAGCTGAAGCTGAGAGCCCAATGTCATGCTTCAGAATAGAGGCAGCTGAGGATGGGAGAGGTGGAGGAATAAATGCTCAACTCTGCGTCATTATGCTTTTAACCATGTTAATAGGGGACAATGCAAGTGGACCCAGAGTCGGCTCCTTGCTTCCCCTTCCAAAGTTTAAAATATTGAGATACCAAAGGTCTGTAAGATGGGTGCAAAGTTCCTGACTGAAGAAACCTTTGCAGTATGGAAGTGTAATTGGGAAATGCAATTGTGAAATTATCCAGAGAAAAAGCACATTTATTGACTATGTCTGTACTGGATTTTGTTTGCAAAGGAACATCAAACCCCGCATTCAACTGTGCCTCCATCTCATATCCACACCTCCTCCAGTCTGACAACAGGGGAGAAAAAAAACACTGCAGACATCTACTTTTGCAACAGCACATGCGTAACAGCTGTCCAGCATTACTACACACCTCCACGTTAAAATACGTTAATGTATAGCATACGCAGAGGTGGATTCTTAGAAACTGAGCCAGAGTTATTCTGGCTGGCAAGGCTGAAAGATTTAATTAGTGCTATCAAGTGGGCTGGAGAGAGAGGAAGTGACTTTTTAATCCTGGGAATGATGAGAAGACAGTCGCCTTTTCCTATGGCGAGTCTGCCCTAGTCAGGACTATCCACTGTGCTGGGGGAAAGGCCTCGCTGGCATTTGGAGGAAATAAAACAGGAGAAGGAATGGAAAGGAAAAAGCAGACGCAGACTGAGGAGGAGCAGACTGTGATTCTGTAATTCTAGCATGGGAGGTGGGGAGAAAGGTACTGCAGGAATCTGAGGGTGAACAGATGGTGGCTAAAGCTTTATTAGACATTTCTTCCAAATATCAGGGGTGTCTGTTTCTTCCCCACCTCCCACTCCCCAGTAAATCAATCTAAATGCAAGACTAGCACCTCAGGCATGCATCATTGTAAACATAATAATCAGGAATGCTTAAGGGATCATTCCACTTACCTAATTACAGTGGTACTTGACTTTTAAACATCCACATCTACCCAAAATCTATGTTTGGGTACAGCAAAACACATACTGTGTGAAAAAAAACATCCAGATATCAGGATTACAATTACCTTTGGTACAGAACTGGTGTGTAAATCTGGACCAGAGACAGCGAACTTTGTAGACATTGGGGGACGAGAGACAACTCCTGTAGTAAAACATACAAAATTCTTGTTACTCGGTGCCCACCATGGTATGAACCACGAGCCATTTAGGAATACAGCTAAATATGCTATAATACTGTGAGCCAAACACTAGCTAATGAATAGGAAACGAGCCCATCTAGGACCCAGCAGAATCAATTCATCTGGGTTTAACTCAATTTTCCTTTTATTTTTTGTAACTGCTACATTTTACAATACCACGTGCTCTTAAAGTCTTTCCACTGCACTTATTTCTTTACAACTTATTTGTTAGAGAGACAAGAGTGTATGCCTGGATGACAGACTCTGCACAATAATTTTATGTCATTAAGTGTTTGATTAAACGTCTTGGTAATTACGTGCTTCTAAGTGTAAATGGTGGATAATGATTTGGTGGGTATTTACTTTTGCTTTTGAAGAGATTTTGTGCTTAAGGACTAGAATTTATAATGCCATAGTCACTTACCAGTAAAATCATAATTCACTAGCATATTTTTATTAAGTAAGTCAGTAACTTGGGGAAAAGGACTGTAAAGGATGGTTGCTCAACTGTGTTTTCTTGTGGAAAACATAAGCTACTTAAAAACAAGCCTTTTTCCAGCCTCTGCTCCTCCAGCTGTCTGCATGTTCTACCCCGTCATTGCTTCGCAATCACTGCACAGTAACCATTTTATAAAGACCACGGATGAATGGAATTCATAAAAAACATTGCTGTAAAATGTAAGCCTGGTTTCTTAAGGATATGAATAGTCCCTGCTTATGCTCACTGTGGTTGTGCATCTCCACCCACTTCAGTAACTCAGTAGCGTTTGAACTTCTTGGACAGTTTCATTAAGTTTGAGGTATTCCCAGTCTTTCGTGTCAACAGGTGAGACTGGAAACCAGGCTTTGTTGCTTCTGGTTTTCATGGAATTACTTGAGCTGAAGATAGGAGAAAGAAGTGGAAGGAAAGGTGTGTATAAAGACCTCCTTCCTCTGTCATGCCTTCTTATGGGAAGAATGCAGGAGACAGTGTGTGATGGTACTCAGCATAACAAACGGAGACATTTTCTCTCATTCGTGGCTGTATCATACCCCAAGAATATGCAAGCTCTGTCTGAGAGCATGGTGAGGACATTGATATGCTACCCTGAAATATCATTACCAAAGGGAATATGTTTGACTATAATGTTGCACAGATTGCCATAAATTTAATAACTGATATAACTGAATTAATCAGCTAAAGTATGGTAATTGTTCAGTTGCATACACAGCAAAAAGCTATTAAGAACAACAACAAAAAAAAAATATATATATAAATTGATGAACATTAAAACCTTCAGAGAAGGAGCTATACTCAGAAATACAGCACAAGTCCTAGGAGCTAACTGAAGGAAAATAACTTCTTAAAAACTGACTGTCACATCTCCTGTGCTCCCTGTGTCTTTTATTTATTTATTTATTTTTCTTTATTTTGTTGTTCTTTTTTTCTTGTTTTTTGCTTTTCTGTCCAGTATGAAAAATACTGCCTGACTGACTATTGTATGGAGATCCGGTACTGGCCCTCAATGGTATTTTGAATAACAAAATCATTATTAAAAAAAAAACTAAAGCTAAATTCATTTCCAAAGAATTCTGAGGTTTTCTCAATGCTTTTGAAGGACTATACTCCTGAAAATCCTCAATGTTAAGAGGAAGATCAGCCTAATCATAAATCCTTCACAAGGTGCTGTGAAATCTTGTAATTTAATTGCATGACAGGCTGTCCAAAATAGCTTTGTTGAGAAACATACGCAATTCACTCACTTGGAATTTGTCCCGTGTAATGTGTTTCCTCTGGAATGTATCCCTGATTTTCACTACCACTCCTTTGCCTGTTTTCCAGATGGTCATCTGTTTTCTTCTTAGATGAAATTTTCCTAGAAAAAACATAAATACTGTCATTAGAACTTCATTACAATATAAGAACTCTTGGGTAGAAGGTGACAAAGAAAATATTATATGCCCTACTTCTGAAAAAATAGGTGCAAAATATATCTGGGCGTTCCAAGTGTTGGGCTACTGCAAATCTTGTTCTATATAAGTATTACCTATGAAGTTCTGGATAGTGAGTTTCCATCAGCTGCTTCACAAGCAAGAAGGAAAATAAAGCAAGTAATCTAAAAGTGTTCTGCATCACAGGAAATTGATTTTTATTTCTAATTCTGAATTACGGGACAGTCAGCGGCCCCATGGGAACACCAGTCAGGTCACCAACAGCAGCTCACCATTTTTGATTGAACCCACCCAACTGCAGAAGGAAAGCAAGGGAGCTCACATCAAGTGACTCATCTGTACACTACAAAGTTAGTTTACTGCACACATGAGCACGGTCATAGTGTAGTTGGGACTACAGGGCAGGGACCTGGGAAGGACACGGATCTGGCCCTTACCGCTCCCTGCAACTATGCAGAGGCCTCCCTGAGTCTACAATTGATTTTGTTGTAGCAGGGCTCAGCCTTGCACAGGACTTTTTGCAGAACCAAGTCAGAAGCTAAGAAAAAGGCTTTGTAGTGTTTTATTCATACCGAAACCAATACTCAAGTTGCATTTGCTTTTGACCTCCCATTCCCTGCTGATACAGTCCTGCACTATTTATATAGCTGTACTTGATAAAAATGATCACTTAAGTATTATAAACTAAGAAGTCACATGGAAGTTTACTGGCATTGCAGAATTAGCATCATTTCCTTGGTAGGAAACGGTGCAGTTGCTGCTTTTAGCTTCTGTATTTCATATCAAGAAGTACAGTATGAATGGAAATTTGCCAACACACCTTCACAGAATTTCCTCACAAAAGGCCATTAATGAAGTATTGCTGAAGCGAGAGGCAAGGTGTTGTAGTGTTTTGTAAACCCGTGCAGAGACAGGGGGATAAACACCCCACAAGCACAAGCTGTGCATGAATTCACACTGCTCCCTAGTAGCTGAGAAAAAACAACTCCAATAACCCTGCTGGCATTGCTGTCACAGGCGCGCGAGCACTGACGGGTAGGATCTTAATACCCACACCCATCAGCTCATGCTTTTTAACATTTCCCAACTCAGCGCAACCATGTACCAACAGCTTTCTATTCAAGCATGCCTGATAACCACTTCAGCGTTGACACTCACCACCGAGCAGCTATATTTTCTTATATATATATATATTTTTAATTTTACAGTCTAGCACCAATGAAAGAGCCGGTGACACCGTCTAATTCGCCTGCCCATCTGCCGCAATTACCTCCCCCCACCCCCGGCCGGCGGCGAGAGGAGGAGGAGCCGGGGCATCGCCGCGCCGCGCCGCGGGCTCGCAGTGACCTCGTGTGGAAGCGCTCGCAAACGCCCGGCACCCACAGGCAGCCGGCGCGGGGCCACCAGGGCTCTCTGCCCGCACCCAGCGAGCGGCCTGAGGGTGCCTCTCGTTTGCGAGGATTTGCTTTGCCCATCAGCTTCGGTAGGAGCGTATTGTCACTGGTGATTTCTGCATTTGCTGAGTCACAGAGACAGCGATTGCCTGACTTGGATCCTTTTCAGCCAGCTCGCTGTAGGAACAGAATAATTTGTGACCTGCGGTGAGCTGTGCCTCTTGGCTTTTGCCCTCCAGGTCAGTCCCTTTCCCTACATACCATCCCCACTTTCCCATGCTGCGCATGCCAAAACTGGGCCAGGCCACCGAGCAGCACCCAAACACCCTGTGGGTGCTGGACAGCGCAGACTGGCACATCCCTCTCACCACCCTGCAGCAGCCAGAAGGGGCCTGGTTGAAAGAGAAAATTCTCCCACCTGATTCAGCTTACCTTACTTCATTTTCATACGTGGATCCTGAAAGAAAAAAAAAAAAAAAAAAAGTGTTTGAAATGCTGGTGAATAAAATATTACCTACTAGAGAACACCTCTTAGAGCGTGCACTGTGTACCAGCTACTGCAGGAGTATCTCTCAAGATTAGGCACAAAACTGTGCAATGTTCCTGCAGAATAGCTTGTACAGAAATTGGAAATTAGGAACACAGTACTGAAGAAAAGCTTCAGCAAAGAACCTCAGTGCAGGAACTATATGACATTGAAAGTTAGCGTCCTCCTGAAATGCCCTTGTAGTCAATGTGAATGACAAAACTGCGTGCCATTGATTACTTTGGAACTAAGTTATAGGAGAAACAAGGTGAAAGTCAGGAGCGTCTTAACTAGGTCACAGGTAAGAGCACGATCAGTCTGCTCACACTTCTGCTTAGGTCCCTGCACTACCTAGGTGGTAGATTTATATCTAATTTAATATATATTTTTTAAATCTGTAGGCCAATTGTGAAGGTCTACTTACCTTTCTTTAGGCAGCAGCAGCGTACGACAACCCAAATAACAATGATCAGAAGAATAAAACCAACAAGGGAAAGCACGACTGCTAGTACAATAATCCATGTGCTTACGCTGTCTTCACTGTAATCACTTTCTGTTAAATTAAATGGATAAATGTTGTAGTATCAGAGTCTCAAAACATTATTTTCATAATATTTACTTCTTCTACAAGAAGCTATTAGCTGCTTGTTGATGTATTAGCAAAGAGGCTGTGTTTTCCAAAGGATGGTCCCTGTACTTATGGGTGGTGCCCAAGAATTTAAAATGTTTCCAGAAGAAAATTCTTTGTTGCAATTGTAACTTTTCCAACAGCTACTTCTGTTTCTGAAAAATACACAGCTGTAACATTCCAACCAAAACTTTATTTTGTAGATATGCTGAGTCTCCCATCATCCTTTGGAAACATTTGGTCCTGGGGGAGGGGAAAAAATTAATTTAGACAGGTATTAAGCACTTTGCCTAGCTGGTCTTATCAGTGGAGAAAAAAATAGCTATTTGGGGTTACAATTCATCTGGATAAGATGATCAGCTCTGAAGAAGTGTCCATTTCTCCGCACCGATCACAGTGATAGTTTTAGGCGTCTAGCACAGATGGAGATGTCTAGCCTGTAGATTAGATTTGATGATTAATCCCATCTTGAGATTGCTCCCACTAATTTCAGCAGGTGTTTGAATTTGGGGCATACTTTGTAGGTCTTCTGTTATCCACTTAAAGAGCAGTGAACACCAAAAACCTTAAGGAGTAGCACAATTCAGGAGACTGCAGCTACTAAGCCATCTTCTCTGCTAGCATTTTCATAACAATAAACTACTCCTTTTTCTTTACTGTAACCCACAGTGCTAAATGATGTGATTTCAAGACAATTCAATGTCTTGCTGAAACTGGTTGCTAGGAACACGTTCCCTAACAGAGCTCCTACATCACGGAATTTTAAAAATACCCCACATTTCTTAGGCAGCTGGATGCACAAGGAAGGTGTCTGTTCTGATTGTCACAACACCCTGCCCTTTGGTTTTGACCAAAGATTTCAGAAGCACATCTAATTTGACTACGCTTGAAAAAGCAACCCCAAAACCAGTTTGATAGTTGTCTAGAAACAAGCTTTCAATCCAAATTACATGTGTGAAATGCACCCAAACTCGACAGTGCCCACCCTGTCAAGCTGGGTTTACGACTGTCACGTGCCCGTTAGCGGTCCCAGTTAACAATTGCATGGCCATATGTAGCTGACAGCCTCTGGGAAAGGATGGCTGGTAGCTGCACAGTGTAAGAGCTATTCCCTGGATACATGACCCAAGGTATCTCCTGCTTTTCTTATGGTAAGGAATAAAGAACTAAATACCTTCTGTCTACAAGTTTGCCTGGGTATATGCCTGGGGTTTGGAGGCTTCAGACTGTAAAGATAGGACAAGTCTGAATACTCCAAAGCTCAGGTCATTTTGATTAAGAAATTTGTTCCAGTCTTCTTTAACTCTAATGCACAATCATTGTGTTTTGAATTTCTTGGGACAATTAGAGAAAACAAGCACTCAATAACCTGCAGAATAGTAGTTAAATCTCTAGGCTGTAATCAGGTGTGATTACAATTGATGGGGAATTTGTTCATAATATTTTTATCCAGAAGTACTGCAACAAGTACATCTATTTTACCTTATTTTATTCTATAAAACATGCCACAGGGATTTCAAGATGGCTAAAATATGAAAGACATAGCCACTTAGCTTTAGAGGTAAATTTAACCCCTGCATGAAGGGAAGAGCTAAACATACCTATACTGGCCCCTTCCTCCAGGGTGGATGCCAGCCCAAGGTATTTTCCTCCTCTCAGGTTACAGGTGAAAAGAGGCTCTACAGAGCTGAAGGAAGGACAAGATACAACACAAACACCCCTACCTCTTCAGCATTTTATTTTTTCCCCTGTTTTAGGGGATCCAGGAAGAAACAGGCACTGGGACCAGCGGTTCAGTATGAAAGCAGGAATTAATCCACACCAAACTGCATTAGGTTCTCAGCATGGATAAAGCCACTGCTTCATTCTGTAGGGCCCAACCTTGGCTGTTATTCTGACATACGGCTTCTCCCAGTGCTACGTAAAAGTTTCCTTGGGCAAAATGTCTTAAAGAAAAAGGAATTCTTCCCTGGCACCTACTGGTGACCAAGGAGAAATGAGAGACCAGACAAAGCTGGATATCAGTTCCTGGACACTTAGGAGTTTTCTGACTAAGATAAAAAGCAAAGGAAGATCGGGCTCCTGCCAGATTCCTACCTCCATGTCCTGCAGTACAAAGACTACGTGTGGTAAACACTGAAGCCACAAAGAGCTTTGGGCATGCTAAGGGACTCTACCAAGAACATCATTTTCCAATAACAGCTCTGTGAATACATCTGCTGCCATAAATCCACAGAAGTTCCCAAATGTAGGGTTCTGTCAAACTCTGCTGTGAGTGGTGACATACCTATGGAGGAGGAGCAACAGTCAAAAACAAAACAAAACAAACAAACAAAAAAATCACCTTATCACCTTGTTAGCCATATGAAAGGGTCTGAGATTAGGACCGATCTGGATGTGTAGGAGGGTCACTGGCTAGGTGATGGCTGGCTGAATAAGGCTCAGGAGACACGGGGCTGCAGTTCTTATGAATGGATAACTGTTGCTTGTCAGGAACGTGGAGCAATTAGATTCCTCAAGCTTTTAAGTGAAGGCTGAAATTGATAATATGGCAGCTTTGGGAA
This sequence comes from Alectura lathami, assembly GCA_013399715.1. NCBI lineage: Eukaryota > Metazoa > Chordata > Aves > Galliformes > Megapodiidae > Alectura > Alectura lathami. Next base: position 214,753 of record VXAV01006850.1, on the reverse strand, counting down.
GGATTGCTTAGATGTTTGAAGCCAGCCTTCTTCATTCCTAACAACACCTAGGTAAGGCTGAGTCTGCATATGGAAAGTGAGGCAAGGTTTGAGGTGTCATGTGTGATATATATTAGATACCTTCCTCTGACACAAACTTCAAGTCTATTTCATTCTAATACTCTGAAGACTTCATATGCTCAAATGCTGACAAATTTTGAGTGTCTGATGCTGCAAAATGATTTTTCCAAAGAGCAATGAATGATGGCCCTATACAATCACTAATTATACACCAATTGTGCTTCATGACATCTGTTTTTCTCCTCTTCTGATTTACAATGAGTAGCTATGGAAACTGTGGGTGGATACCTCAGTACTTCACAAATGAGTAGGCAGAGAAATTCATTAATTTCCTCAGGATCATTCTGTTTTGCTTAGTCAGTAATTACAAGCAATCTGACTACAAAATAGTCAAGAATGGTGAAATGAACTTTTTCAATTGCATTACAGAGCAAGTACTTCAGAAAAGACTTACTAATCATGATTCATACATAAAATAAAAGGCACTGTTACTCTGCCTCCTCAGTTGTTTATATGCAAGAACGTCTATACCATACACCATACCCCTCATCAATCCGCTATGAGAATGTCTTTGTATGCAGCACATTCACCTATTTCTGAAGAAGAATCAGTTCATCAAGAGAAGTTGTCAGTATGATTATAGAAGAGGTTCACGATTCTCACCACATCATAAAAGGAAACATAGATTTGAGGCCCTACTCTGCACAGAAGGTAGCTGGGGTTGCATAGACACACTGGAGGAGAAAAAAAAAAAAAAAAAAAAACACCCCCAGGGATGTCACTGTAGTGTGAACTATGTTATCTCTCTGGCAGTGTAGCTAGTACAGCTGTACCATGTAAGCCCAGCTCCTTGCCATGGTGTTAATTCCATAGTCCAGTTTGCCTTGAGAGTTCTCTGCTTTACGGTTGAGAGCCTTTCCCAGTGCCAATAGAGAAATGCCCCCAGGGATTATCTGATATTGTCTCCTAAACATTGCTAAGCCACAGTGAGATTTCCTCTTAATTGTTCTTGTTGTGTTATCAAAAATAAAAGTAACTTCCATAGAATTCAGTTAGATCATGAAATTAGATCTCTGATGGCAGTTTAACACTTGTTTTCTTCTACATGTGAGGGTAAATCAGATAAAAATCACCCTTTTTTTTTGATGAACCTCTTAATACTGTGAACACGTTAAATTATGGCATATATTTTAACAGGATGTCAGTGAAGACAAAGAGTAGCAGCATTACAAACAAACAAACAAAATCCTGACAATGTTACCAACAATATTTAAGGTTATCAGAGGTTTTGCTAGTAGTTCTTGAAAGATTTGCTCCACGCTCATGTTAGGAATAACAAGCAACACTGAATTTCCTTAACTAAAAAGCAATAAAAAGAAAACAATTCACTGTCCAAAGACTTCTACATATATTGCTGTAGGACAATTTTTATGTTCCTCTGGGATGTGAAAGAGACCACAGCGGGAAGAGGAATCAAAGAGCCCAATGGCTCTTTGATCTAAGTGGACATTGTGGATCAGCAGACTTGTAGCAGTTCTTTCACAGAGGTGAAGTTAACTCTGCATACATATCAGGTTTTGGCTATCAAGTCCTAATTCTATCACCTTTGCATGTCTAACAGTATTTCGTTTACAAATGAAAGCCTTTTCAGAACAATACAAAACATAGAGCACGGTTCTGAGGAAATAGTATAAGCAAAGTACAACAAGCATTCACTTACCTAGAGAAGAGTTGCCAACGAAAACAGTTATGGTTGAGTTCTGAGGGTTAGGGAGTGCTTCTATGTCAGCTAAACATGTCAGTATCTCAGTGTTCACTGGAGTCAAAGTCAGGACGCTCAGGGCATTGTGGAGGTCATTAGATCCTTGACTTTGCTGGGTAACATACCTCGACTTATCAATGAGAGAGTTGTTTGTCATCCAGGTAATGTCTGGAGCTGGAGCCCATCCTAAGGCTTCGCAAAGAATTTCGATTGTTTTGTTTTCTTTAACTGTTAAGGTGCCATTTTTGATGAGTAAAGATCCATTAACTGCAGGAGGGAAAAGATGTTTTGTTCCTTCAGAATACTTAGCCACGTTGCTTTCCTGCTAATATTTATAATCTTACCTTGCTACCCCCAAATTAGCTATATCTTGAGATACAAATTTAAAAACAGACATTATTAACGCTGATAATTCCATATGCATGACATAAACAAGCAGATATATTGCAACTAAATGGGCACATTGTCCAGTGTATTTAAAGCACAAGTCTCAGCTTTCAGTGTCTTTTCATTAAAAGCAGGAAATTACACTTTTCAAGCACCGTCATGTATTCCCATCTGAAGGGCAACATAATGAATTAACAGTGTTTCCCCATAAGTTTTAAGTATGTTCCTGGGTTTTACCAGGAGAAGTTTACCTCTTCAGAGAAGAACCTCTTTGAGAAATGGATAGTGTCTGATGGTTAGATTCTGCTTTACTGGCTGCACTCTGCCACTATTGATGCTTCAAAGATGAGGAAGAGGTCTCATGCACAGGAGCATTCTGGTTTTTTGAAATGGTAGTTTGCAGCAGCAATCATGTGAAGAATATGCCCGTATGTCCCAAAGGCTTTACTTCTACGTGTTATCAAATCAAACTTAAATAAGTGGGGGTACAGACTGATTCTGAAGTCAGAACGCAGGAAGGAGATCCATCCTAAAGACAGCACAAGTCTCATGTACCAAGAAAGAGGGGAGGAGGGGTAATCCATATTGTTTCTAGACAAAAGATCCCTTTAAACAGACTGCTGGTGTGCCTGATGCAGCCTTCTGGCATTTTAGTGTAATCCAATGAAGAATAAAAGGTACAACAGGAAAAAGCACGGACGGTTCAAACTACTTTTTAATGGCACTTTGAGGGTGACTGAGACCTGCTTTGACAGTAAAACTAAGACAAGGAGGAAAGGAGACAAAGGATGGTAAATGAGAGGACATTCTCCTTCACACGGCAATTCAGAGGATTTCTTTAAATATGGTACAGTAAAATAGCTTTCTGTTGGTGGCTATACGCACCTTGAACAGAGAGAAAGGCAAAGCTGCTCCTACCAACTTGCTGGATGCTGCATTCAATTTTTCCAGAGTCATTTAGTTGGGTGTTGTGGATGATCAGCTCTGAGGTAAAACCGCTACTGCTGTTGTAACTTTGAGAGGTGAAGCGGTCTGATGTTTCAATAGGTCCGTGAGAATTAATGACAGTGAGAACAGGATTCGTATTCAACATCCAGATGAGAACTGCCCATCCATGTGCCACTGTGCAATTAAACCGGGCTTCTAAACCAGCGAGGACTGTTGCATTAGTAGGGCCATTTAGAATAGAATAACAGGAGCCAAGACCTGGAAGAAAAATGTAAGAGTTGTGTTTCTCACAAAGAGAAAATACACAGCCTGTAAATACATTGACAACCAACAAAGAGATCTGACTTAATTCTTACCGTCAGTAATTTAGGGATAAATAGGCAGACTCCTGGTTTAGTGGGAGCATTGGAGTGTTTAGCATTTAGCTACATATTGGGAAAAGCTGGTGACTCACCTGGGCTGGCACTTCCCTCCCCTCTGACAGCCAACAGTACCTGATGCTTTCAGAAAAAAATATTCTTATCTCATTTCCTATAACACCTAGATGAAAATAGCTACAAGTTTTCTATGGTGAATTGAAATTTCAGCTTCGTAAAGTTAATCTCACGGCAGTAAACACTGGTCAAATGCTACGCTGTTATAATGGATTCTTAATCCAGTTATTCTAAACACAAAAGGTGTAGGTTTACAGATTAAAAAATTTTAACCTGTTTAGAAATGGAGACGTACAATCTCATCTTTCAACTCTGTCCCGGAATAAACGTTTTTCCTTAAAGAAGCATTTTACTTCTGGTCTCTCCTCCCATTCCAAAACCATCTCTCTCTTCAGCAGTTCACTTAAAGAGCGGATTTACCATTTTGCTGAAGGGAAAGAAATTCCAGTTTTAGACAGGAAAGTACACGAGTTCTCTAGATGTTAAATGAGTAAAGGAGTGTGTAGCTAATCTCTTCTCCATACCTTAGATTGTCACTGATTGTTTGCATCCTTCCATACTCTTTCCCCTATTCACCTGCCTCTTCCTTTATCTCTCCTACATGCATCCCATGCATTGTTTCCCACCATCTCACGTTTTCTGCTAGCCAACGCTGCTTGAATTCACGAGTTTTCTCCTTAAAAGATGCCATGAATTTTAGCTATTCTTCAGAAAGGAAAGCTCACTTCTAATCAAGGCACTTTGTTTTCTTCTCCTTGACAACAAGCCCAGGATCTCTTGTTGCCCTCAAAGGAATGAAAGTGCAGCTGCTGCCCAGGCAGGTGGTGGATCCCCTGCGCGTGGGAAGGCAGAATCACTTGGTTCTCCTAAGTAGAAGGTGAAGGACAAAGGCAAAGAGCCTCTGTTCAATGCAGCAGCTGTGACTTCAGCCCCTTAAATAGCTGGAGAAAGTGGGCAAATCTGAAAATACTTGTCAGAGAGAGAACACCATATACGCTGAGAGACAAACCTTCAAACATTAAGAGTCACCCGGCTTATTTTTTTGGTGTCTTATGGAATAAGACTTGGTAGGATAGCTTGGTGTGAAATTGAGTACCTGCTTCTCTGGGTCTTTGTTTTGCGCTTTGTGAATCTCTTTGGGTTTTGGCTAGGTTCCCCAGAACATGCTATGTCAGTGTGCAGTAGAAAAAAGGCAGAGAGGTACTATCAACAGCTTTCAAAGAGTAGATGAGCTAATGGTCATAAGGTAATTCAGGTTGGAAAGGACCTTTGAAGGTTTCCACTCCATCCTCCTCCTCAAAACTAGTGTCAGCTCTGAGGTTAGACAAGGTTGCTCACAGCTTTATTCAGTCAGGTCTGGAAAAAACTCTAAAGATGATGGAGAGTGAAGAGTACCTCTGAGCAACCTGCTCCACTGCCTGTCGTCACAAGGAGAAAGCTTTTCCTCTTGTGCATCCTGAACCTCTCTTCTTTCAACATAAGCCTACTGCCTTTTGCTCTCCTGCCTTGTACCAGTGTGGAGGGTCTGGCAAGGGACCTCAGAAATTTCTATCCCAAACCTCTGAACAGGACTAACTAGAAGGTAAGGCTGCTGGCAAATGGCCTTGTCAAGTCAAAATCTGAACGACTCCAAGGACGGACATTTGACAAGCTCTCTGCTGTCCAGCCAGTCCTGCTAGTGGGACCTACCTCACCAGTGAGTGTTTCATCACCTACTGGCAAATATTCATCCTGAGAAAGCAGCAGGATTGCCAGAGTTACCTAATGATTCAAGCTGTAGCTCTGCTTAATTACAGCAATCAGATACTACTGACCATAGCAGTGTAATTAAAACCCCGTGTCTGCAAATTCAGCCTGACCATAAGTTTTCAATTAATTTCCAGGAGAAAGAAAGTATGAAATGGCTGTTACTCCCATGTTAAGTGCATTCAGGACAATGATGTAATTTTTAATGGTTTCATACAAACCAAGTTTGGTTCATTTTATGTAGCTTAATCATTAATGGATTAATTTACAAATTACTGAAAAACATATATATATTTTTCATTTGGTCATTAGCTAGCATGAGAAGAGGAGAACCTGCTGTATTGTTTCACCCAAAAGAGATGTTTAATACCTGTATCAATGCTTCTGGAGCCCAGTTACAGTTATGACATCGCAAGCAGAACCTCAGTGCACGCAGTCAAGGCATATGGCCCATAACCTCATTGCTCCAATATCAACACCATTTTCTAACTCCCAGCTCTCACTTAATCCTAGGCAGCTTACATCTACCCAGTTTTGTGCCAAGAATTGTTCTTCAATATAAATAGCTCCTCTCTTTCCTCCCACCCACCGCACATGTTTACAGAAAAGAGTCTTTTCATTCTTTGTTTTGCAGGTTTATAAAAACCTACCTCTCCCCACTGTCTCTTTGTATGCTTGACTCTGAGTTCTGTTATGTTTATAAAAGAACTTTATAAAAATTTTCCACCTTGCTGAGTTATGTTACCTCTGCCATGCACCTCATTCTCCAAAGCATATCTGCGAGTGAGAAGTAAAACATTAAATAAAAAGCAAATGTCACTTCTCTGATAGTTAGTAAAGCCAGATAAGATGCGATAAAGCAACTTAGATGGCTCATTTCTTCCAGTAACATTTACTCTTTTCAGTCTTGTAAAGGTGAAGTGAAAATTCTTTAAAACATGAATCAGAATGAAGACTAACTCAGCAATCAAATCTATAGGCATACCTCAATACATTGCTTATAAACATTTCACCTAACAAAATGCCTAAAAGCCATTTTGTCTCTTTTCTCCTTGTCACTTCCTGAATGTTAGAGGTTGCCGACACGTCTGTGGACGGTATCATTTACAGAGCCACAAGTTTTTAAATGAAAGTGTACCGATGAAGTGCTTTCCAGTGAAACCATTTGTCATAATATGCTCCTTTACTCTGATATTCAACATCCGAGTGCCGTGATTTCTGTTCTTAACCAATGTTACTGGGCTTGAGATGCTGTGCTAAACCCAAACGCATCTTTGAATATACTTTTTTATTCATATTGTAACCAGCCTTGACTACTGCCTTTGCATCTCCACAGTCTATAACATGATGCGTTGAGTTTTCTGATTTTCACACTCCATTTGAATTCATCCTGTTTGCTTGAAGCAGACATAACAAGCTTCCATGATGATGGATTCAGTTGTCCACAAACTTCTTCTAGTTAAGAACTAAAATACATTCAGTTGCTTATGAAGCAGGAGCTGCAGTATTTGTTCATACTGTCCCTCTTAATGCAAACTGATATCTGTGCATTTGCATTTTATTTCTTAGCCAGTGGAAACACTTCTCTTTCTTACGGAGCATAATGGCTTGCCATGGCTCTGAATTAGTGATGTGACTCTCAGTACACTGCTAGATGTTAATTAATCATTTGCTGTGAGATCATGTCTGTGAGTTTCACTAAGGTCTTGAAATTTATCCCTGAACATGAATAATTAGTGATCATCTGCCCTAACAATACATGGCTAGTATTGCATTCATCTTGTTCGGATAGTCAGGACAGTATAGCAAGTAGGTCCGTGTTACTCCTTCATTTGTCTAATTAATCATGTTTTATCGGTCCATAGGTACAGTGGGGCCTATATCCTCTTCCACTAGTCAGATCTGCTGAAGTAATAGGTGCTCTTTCACTGATTCCTGAGAGCTAGAGATCAAGACCATGAGCCTTGGATGGGAATCCTCCGGATGGCAGGAAGATCAAGGAATGGGAAGTAGCTCAACCTTGCCTCCATTTGGATCTCAGGAAAGCCTCAGCCCCCAGCAAACGTGCTGTATGAGCCCTCTACACCTGTTGCCAAAATATTTTTAGTGATTATAAACTTGCCTCTATCTTTTTGCTTTTTTTTTTTTTTTTTTAAATCTTGCAGTAGCATGCAAAGTCGTGAACCAACAGTACATTCCATTGTCAAACCCACGTACAAACACTGATAAAGTGATTTCTGTAAGGTTAAAGAGGACATTCACAACAGAAATGAGAACTAAAACCTCTTACCAGTGCTTTAAGCCTGTGTTCTAAGTTCTTTCGCTGAGTTTTGTTTTTCATACTAGGGAGAAAATTTCAGCTCTGGATTCATTTGCATAATGCTTAAAAAATATCTTGCAGATGGTTGCTTTCAGACAAATTAAGGCCTCAGGCTGGACTGCCATCACACTTTATAGGAATTATGAGTTCAGCTCTTAACAGCTGGTTTAGCATCTGCTTCCCTATACACAACCAGTAAGAAATCCCACGCAGACAAATATCCTCACTGATTTTGTGGTAGAGAAATTTCAGACTGCTTTTATGATACTGCATTACCACTTGAATTCGAGTTAGGACACCTCCCCTCAGTCACATCACTATACATTTATAATGGGGTCACCAATGGTGGAAGTTTACTTTGAGTGATGGGTGTTTCTGGCATTTACACTGCTCAGTCCTCCCCAACAGCATGCAGAATATACATCAGTGCCTTTATGAACTGCTTATTCCCTTCTCTGCCACACAAATTCACTGCCACTTCACTGTGGGTTTTGAAGAAACAGAATTGCCTCTTGTTCAGTTTTCAGGGCCATGGTGAGTGATGCCTGCACTGAGGGAAAACCATCTGCCAAAGAACCACCTTTGCCTTTCTCACCAATGGTTTTCCTTCCCTGCCTGAACAAACTCTAAAGAATCATTCCGCCAGTCTGAAGATTTCAGCAGCAAGGGCATTGAGAGTTTTCCTTCTCTCCTCTTTTGACTTGGTATTTCCTCCTTTTATATGTGATCTATTTCAATGCAACACAGCTGAGGACAGAATGGGTTTATCCTTTCACTATAACAACTCATTTTTTTTCCATCATATTTCAAAAATACTCCCCTCTGTACAATTGTCTGCCTCCCATAAAACCTGTATTTTATCCTTCAGTTTTTGTGCTGTCTCCATCCTTTCCCAATCCGCTAATTACTTAGTTTTCTAAATTTTTCCCTCCAGTCTGTTTTAAAATCCTTATTCTTTTCACTCCTTCTTTATTCTCTTCCTCATCATACGCTGTTTTCTGCCTCCTGTACCTCACGGCTTGCCCACCGCTGCAGTAACAGCTCTGCAATTAATTGTTTTGGATTTAGTAAGATTTTTCTTCAGTGCATCTCAACTTCATTTCACAAACCAACAGCCCTGAAGCCAAGCTTTTTAAAAACCAGAATAGGCTAGAGCTTGTTAAAGCCTGCAGAGAAGGACAAGCTTATTTTCTGATGTTAACAAGAGTTTAAAATGCTTATATAGGATGCTTCTGTCAAGTTACACTAGTCTACTGGTATTCAACAACAATTTTTTCCACCCACACAAAGCCCTGCACATCCCCCATCTTCCCATGGGGAAGATCTTCCCATCTATTCTCTGAGCCACTATTTGGCAGATGCCTGTTGCAACCTCTCCTAACTCTGCTGCTGGGCCCCTTCTCCTCCTGCACTGTCTCTGTCTCCTGGTGTGAGGGTCCCCAGGCTGGGAGCACCTCAGCAGTGCCTGCAATGTGCTGGCAGCAAGCTGGGACCCTGCACTGTGTGTCAGTCCGGAGGCCTGCAGTACTGCTGCTGCCAAAAAGCATGCGGTGCCAGCTCAGGGCGATGCTCAAACCAGCTGTGCCATGCAGCCGGCTCAGCAGCCTAGTCATACCTCATGGCCTTTCAGCTCTTGAAGTCATGAGCAGCAACATTTCTTGAAAGAATAAGCACTTTTTCTCTCCACAATACACTTCTTCTGCCCACTTTGGGGCATGCCCCCGAGAGTGCACCGCAACACCTGTTACACTAATGTAGCTTGAAGCTGGGGCAATAAAACACCTACTGCAGTTGTGGTTGACTACACGCATTGATGAAGGGCAATAAACATCCTCTAAAGAGCAAAAAATTCATGCTCGGAATGTGGAAATGTGAAATAAGACAATACAAGCAGCAGAACAAGTGAAAAATGAGGCTTCCTTACTGTAACTTCTCAGTGTCCCAAAATGTGAGATTTAGGGACTGCCTGAACCAACGGTTGCACATCACCTCTGTCTCGCTTTATTCCTCAGACTAAGTATGTCTTCTGTGAAATGGAATGGTTAGCACAATACCCAGTGTTCAAGGCATAAGCTTTCTGTGGTTTTTTAAAATGACAGATTTCGTTGTATTTCCCCTGTTGAAGACACTAAGAGGTGGAATTTTGTCTCTTTTTCAGCAATTTACTCTCCCTTTCCAAAGAGACCTATTATTTTCACACACTACGTATCTTCAGTTAAGTAGTGCTTTGCACTGAATATTTTCTGCTCCTATATTACTCACTTGGCATCATGACATTTTCTGGCAAGTCTTCATAGTCTCTTCTTGCATTTGGCTGTCCTAAGTAATCCTGCACCACCTGCAAAGTCTGCCACCTCACAGTTCACACTCCTCTTCATGAGGTTGTTCAGGAGTTTGTTGAATACCACTCAGCCCTGAGTAACTTCCCTGAGAACATCACTCTGCTCAGAAAACTCACTGTGTATTGTTGCCTTGTGTTTCCTTTCACTAGTTATTAAGCCAGTATGCCTTCCCTCCCATCCTACTGCAGCTCTTTCCTTTCAGAGCCTCTAAAAACCCCAGCTAAACTACAATAAAAAAATCAGCCTTGTCTCTGATACCCAGCGAGTTGCTTTATATTCATGTCTTCTTTAAAACTCTGCTGCCAAGATGTCTCTCGTTTGAATTCACTTCAAAATTCAGGCATGTGAAATGTAAATTGGAAGCCAACAAGAAAAACAATAATTTATACATATTTCCGGAAGTAAAAACTACTGACATTGAGCTCTCTGCAGCTGCCCCCTCCAGAGCAGACCGGAATGGACAGAGGAGGATGAGTGCAAGGAGCGGGAGGAATGAGCAGGGGCAACCCTGCTTATTGGCAGTGAGCGAGGGCAGCCTCCTCCCTCCCCCTCCATCGCTCACTCCTGCATTCTGAAGACCACTATAAGCCATTAGATCATTGAGGCTTGAAATGCAAACTTATCCACTTTAAATGCTTTGAATAATCCCCCTCTGGGATTTACTCTTCAATCTGATATTGCCGGTAACTGCCATTTACATAGCTTTAAAATTAGTTCACAGATTTCATCCACAGTGGCTCATTTCATGGTTTATGATCGTGTCCTACCTGTGAGCGAAGCAGCTAAGATGAAAGGAAGTAAAATGAATTTCTGGAACCTCTCCATTGGGCATTCTCTCCTGGTCCCTAAAGCAGAAATCCACCAGCAGTCATTGCATGCTCGAGAAGAAGCCGAAGGACAGAACATATGAAGAAACTCAGCAATAAGTCACTGCTTTGTGTCTAGTGATTAAATATGACTTTGTGTGACTGACCTGTAAAACAAACAAGGAGTGAAGATTAAATGAGGTAGGGTTTGGGAGGGAAAGAAGTACCTTTTCTCAGAAAAACTCTTTGAAAATAAGTAGATGATCTTTCAGCACACAAACCTTCCTTCAGCAGAGAAACCTTCCCCTCCAGTCCTTGCATCTCTCGGTCCACCTGGATCATTGCAACACTACTGCTTCAGGATTGACTGTGCCAGGGGAGCCTCATCTGCATCACTAAAGTTAATCATGAGCAGCTGGGAAAAATAATTCTCTTAGTTGCCCATAATCACATGTGTATGGTGAGTGCCCTGCCCGTGCTGTCTGGCAGAATAATGAGCCCTGTACTCCATCAGTGGCTGTCACACAAAGAAACTGTGGGGGGCTCCAGCCACTCCTGGGGCTGCAGGGGAGCAGAGCTGCATATGAGGGGCTGTTCCTCCCAGGAAATGGGCACAAAGGGATGTTTTCTGCACCAGGCAGCCTTTGGGAGGGAAAATGTGAACATATCCCAGTGCATCACTACATCCCCCAAAAATATTTCATTGTTTTCCAATGTGTTTTATTCCAAAACTAGGATTCCTACCCATACGTTCACAGATGGAGCCTAGCACCAGCATCACAGCTTCAGTCCTGCGCGCCCCTTGCCACCCCACCTGGAGCCAGCTGGGAGAACTGCCAAACCTCCACCTAGGCTGAGCACTCAGATTTAGAAAGGCTGCTGGTGCAAAGAGGGTTCCTGTGACTGTTTCTCTAAACCACAAAATAAAATATCTTCAGCTTTACACAGTGGACAGAGATAGGGTACAGAGCTTGGGTGGGAGCCATCACCTTAATTCTGCATTTTCTGTTTTTCTGGCTGTTGTGATTCACTTGTGTGGTATTACTCTCGTCCTCCTCAGAACAAGTGGGAGTGAGCTTGACAGCGCTGCTGAGTTTACAAACTTCTCGGCAGGGAAATTCAAGCTTTCCTTCATGAGAGGGACACAGGCTGGAGGGTGTGGTTTTGTGGCAAGTCTAAATTTCTTGTCAGGAAAGTGTTTTTGGTTTCAGAGGTGTACTTTGCAGCAATGCATAAATACCAGTATCACCACAGAGATACCTTGAGTTTCCTGTGCACTTTTGAATCACCTCCTTTCTTAAACCAAAACTACACCAAGAGCCAAACCACAAGAGCCCTGGCCCAGCTAATTTGTGACACACGAGCAGCCAGCTGATTTCACCATTCTGCATGACAACCCTGCCTTAATTTCCAGAGGCACTTTTGCAAAAGCAGCCTTGGGAGGATGACAGGGAGGGATGCCACAGCAGCGCTTGCTGCAGGGAGGCCTCTTGCAGGAGTGCACTGCCCCTGTCAGCACGCTGCCGTGGGCCCCTCGCCACCAACAAAACCCTTGTTGTTGTCTGTCCAGGTGCACCCAGCTGTAGTGCCAAGCCAGCCCGCAGCTCCATTCACCGATCAGTGCTTTTTAAAGGGGGGTCTCACCCAGCTGAGTGCAGCAGCTGTGACGTGACAAGCTGGCAGTTTGCTTTGCTTTTCCCTGTTTCGTAAGTTTCAGTTTGCCCTACTAACTTAAAAGGGCAGCCCCGTTCGTTCATTTATCAACATTTTAAGGTGAGCCTCTGTGCCAGTTTCTTCATCTGTATGTTAGGAGGGGGTTTGTTTGTAGGTTGTTTTGGGTTCGCCTGAGGTATTCTGGAAGATTTGTGTTTCCTTGGCTGCATGCTCACTTGCAGGTCTGTGCATGGAGGAGCCTTGCGCAGACAGCATTGCAGGGCTTCTCCCTTCTCTCAGTACCCCAGCCATCAGCACACACACACGCCCGCTGGTGGCTTTCAGTGCTAGCGTTATCTGTGACATCAACTGAAACTGCCCGAGCAAAGCACCAGGAAGCAAACCGAAACATCAGTCATTGTCATGTCCTTTTCTAGGACGCCACCATCCCTGGCAGGATCTGCACCTACAAAGAGCACCCGGGGACACAGTAGGTTCCTAAAGCAGGCAGCTGTGGTTTGTAATCCCACTCATAAAGCCAGTTGCACTCATATAAGATCAGCAGAGGGAATTTTTCTGGAGGAGAACAAACTTACTAGGATCTTGTGTACAATTCAGGCCAAGATCAGTAAATAACTTGGGGTGACATAAAAAGCGAAGGTAAAAGAAGGGATCTGTAATTTTTTGGTTTACCTTGTGTGTTTCGGAATGGACTTCCAAAGAAATATTATCTCATCCCCAAAGGAAACAGAGTATTTTGCCTGATGGTAAGATAAAAGCCTGGGGCTGGCCCCAGCCACTTTTTACCTCCTGCCATGATCCTCAGCTGCCCCACAGAGAGTGGGCAATTGGCATTGCTGGCCCTGCCAGGAGGCCACAAGCTCTGCTTCCAGCCTTTGCCCTTGGCCCGAGCCTGTTTCTGCCTACACCCGTGCTGAAGGAGGGGGACAATATCGCCCTGAACACACAACAGCCGACGTTCCACCGCCAGCCCAGGCTGGCCTCCCCGCCAAGGCAGGAGCCAGGGGGAGGGCTGAGTTGTGCTTCCCCTGCCACTCCCTCTGCCAGGCAGCACAGCCTGGCTCTGCAGGGTAGCCTGGATTGCCTCCCCGGATAGCTAGACATGTTTTTCGCCCACTCTCCCTTACAGACCGGCAGCATTCAGTCAGCGAGTCCTCACCTTCCTCCTGGAGGAAGCCTTCCTGGCCCGTCTGCCCTGGCAGCGCCGACCTCTTCCTTCTCCGCTGCCGTGCCCTGGGGTGAGCACTGTGCGCTCTGTGATTGCGTGGCCAGGGTTCGGTGTGACATTGTTCTCGCGGCAGATAAGGTAAGGGCTGCGTCTTCCCTCCTGCCCGCCCCAATATGCATATTGCAGTGTTAATATTTAACCGGTCCTGCAGGAGGAAGCGTGTAATGCTGATGGCAGGCTGGCAGCAGCAAGCTACATGCCGCCGTCCGGACCTGAAAAGCAGGATGGACGACAACACCTGATGTCTCAGGGTAGGGCTGCTGTACCACCTGGGCAGGTCATAGTGGCATTTGTTTGTCATATTCTGTAGCCACAAGGGTGTGTGTTGATGCTGCACAACCAGGCTTGAGCTCATGTCTCCATCACAGTGCTGCAGACTGGTGGGGAGCAGAAGCACCCCACAGGACTTGCATGGGCCAGGGGCCTGGGTGCCAAGGGCCCCACACTTGTTGTGCCCATGTTGATGCCCCACAGAGCCAGGGGCATGACAGACCCTAACAGGGCCCGAGGGTGACCCAGGAGCACTGTGCATCCAGAGGGTCTGGTCTGGGTGATGGGGCTGGGGGCAGGTCTGGACACAAGGCCATGGCGCCAAGAGGACTGAGCCAGGGACGGGGCCAGAGGCAGGGAGGGGGCAGACTGCAACATTGCTGGGGTAGGGGATGATAGCCACAGGGGCTGAGATGGGGTCCTGGGCCGTCACGGGAGCCCAAGGGTCTACCAAGGGAGGGCCTGGCCTGGTGGTGCCTTCGGGACCCTGGCCAAATGGTCCCTTGCTGTGAAGTGCAAGTTTATAGGAGTCTGGTGGAAAACTGGACTAATTTTGCATCTTCTACTGGAAAATAGTCCCCAGTATTTTGGTTTTCCTTTTTTATTTCCATCTTCTTTGCCTCTCAGTTTTTATTTTATGGATTTTTTAAAACTATGTCAAGAAAATATTCATTAAAGCATTTCCATTTGATTCTGAAATGTTTTTTTTTTTTTTTTCTTTTTGCAGGGTTAAATCAAACCTTTTTCTGATACATCTACAGTCATTTATGTTCACCAAAATGCCATGCTACCACAGGAGAGATGCTCCGGCTGTTGCTGCAGCCTTCTTCCTCTAAGAGCTCAACTGCATTCTTTGTGGCCAGTAAGTTGAGCTGATGTGACACATCAGGAGATATTGCTAATGAGTCCATCTGCCAGGAAGCTTAAATCATAAAGCAGGGACATAAGATTTTTCTGAACCATATTTCCTATTAAGCACAGTAATATTTCTAGCAAGTTGAAATTAATGCCACAGTGACTCAGAAAGAAAACATTCACTCCAGCAAAGGCAAATAATCTGTTTGGGGAATTTTGATCAGTTTCCAAAATTAATTTTCAAAAACTTTGCTTTACTAGAAAAAATATCACCCTGACTTGTTTAAAAAAAACCAACAACTTATGAAACCTCCTGTAATTTCTCAAGAAATTATATATATTTTTTTTCATTTTCCTACTTTGCTTTCCCAAATATCTTTTTCTAAAAAAACTAAAATCTCACACTTGTTTTCAGCCAACATCCCTACTTTCATAATAGTACTTTTGAGATACCTTCTATGAATATCTCAATTTCCACCCAAATAAGACTAGAGGAAGTTTTGCCCTATTTGTAATGAGAGGGTATTGTTGGCTCGTATTCACCCTTGTATTCATTTCACATAGGTCTGTTCAAAAAGATTTCTACCTGCTGTTAGGTGGTACCACTGCAGCCTGTAGCTCACAGTTTTTGCACCTCACATGCAGATCTTCGTGTTTCTTCACCTTGGACTTCATGATGTTTGTCTTAGGCCAGTCCTCAACTTTCTCAAGGTCCCTCTGGATGTCATGTACATAGAATCATAGAATGGCTCGGGGGGGAAGGGACCTCAAAGATCATCTAGTTCCAACCCCCCTGCCGTGGGCAGGGCTGCCAGCCACTGGACTGGGCTGCCACACACTGGATCTGGCTGCCCAGGAACCCATCCAGCTTGACCTTGACTGCCTCCAGGGATGGGGCATCCACAGCTTCTCTGGGCAGCCTGTTCCAGCGCCTCACCACTCTCTCAGTGAAGAGCTTCTTCCTGATGTCGAAGCTAAACCTCCCTTCTTTCAGTTTTAGTCCATTCCCCCTTGTCCTACCATTATCGACCCGTGTAAAAAGTCGGTCCCCCTCCTGCCTGTAAGCTCCTTTCAAGTACTGGAAGGCCGCAATGAGATCTCCCTGGAGCCTTCCCTTCTCCAGGCTAAACAATTCTAACTACCCCAGCCTTCCCTCAGGAGAGGTGCTCCAGCCCTCTGATCATCTTCGTGGCCCTCCTCTGGACTCACTCCAACAACTCCACATCCCTTCTGTACTGGGGGCTCCATGCCTTGGTACAGTACTGCAGATGGGGCCTTACAAGGACAGAGTAGATGTTGCTGCATCTGTGCTACAACTGTTGCTATAAAACTCACTAATGACAGGCTGGTCAGCCGTCCCTTTACCCTGCTGCACTCTCTGATGGTCTGTAGATTAGCTATATCCTTAGGCATGTACATACATAAAGATGCATACATCACCCCTTATGATTTTCATAAACCAGGGTATTACCTCACATCGAAGGAGGTAGAAATTTGGCAACTAAGTGATTTCAAAAATTCAAATGGGACTGAGATCTACAAAGGGGTATAGAAGCTTAGGGAGTCAATGCATTAGCTACTTCCAACATAGGGTTCTCAGAGTCCCGACTAACATCGTAGTGCTCTGCAGGCCCAAAGATGCTTTGATGCTGATGCTTTTGTGAGAGAGCAGCAAGGCTGTGGATCTCAGAGAAGTACTACCTCATACGTATGTCTTGGCAGGAATTTTCAAACATAGCATTCTCACATCTTCTTTTCTTAAAGGGAGGGTCCCTGACTGATTTGGCCTCAGAAAACAGATACAAATGAGCTGCACAGAACAAGCCAGCAGCATGCTCAAGGCAAGCAGTTTTTAGCTGCACATCCCAGCTTCACAGTTTCACTGGGGCCCCTCTGTCTGCACACGGAGATAAGGTTCCATGTAAAAACTGCTGTTTGGTACATCAGGTTTTGCTGTCCCCTCACACGACCTGCTGGCCCCAGTTACAGGCATTTCCTTCCCACCTCCTCAGTGTGGAGAGGATTAGCAGAAGCCCACAGCAGGAATATATTGTGGCCTAGAGCACCCACCATGTCTATGTCTTGTTCTGGATCTGACACGAGTGGGAGTTGTCAGGAGAGCACTGTCACCTCCACCCACGCACTAGCTGCCTTGGCCTCATTGGGTGAAATCCTCCTGGGTGCATCTGCTGCACAGGGACTGGATTCAAGTGTCCTTTGTTTTCCCTGCGGCTGCTTAGGCAACCGACACATATATTAATATTTTATTAATTATTTCTCACTGCCCTTGTTAGTTCTTCCTCTACTTTGACTTTCCTGATGAACCACAGTATTGTGATGAGTACAGCCATTGGCAATGGGTAGGAAGTGCGTGGGAGAAGACATTGCATAGCATGGTAAAGGGTACAGATCCCCAGCCACCGAGAACAACGTGCACGTACAAGACTTCCCATGCTCATGAGTGTTTGAAAGATCAGGTCCTAAGTTTACCAGCCTGATGCACATGGAAAATCATTTTGTGAATCATCAGCCTGTGTACCATGCAAATTCCTACCTCCCACTCTACTTTCTCTAGACACTTCTTTCCAATTCTCCCTTTTTCTTCTGCCTGTGAGTAGGAGGATTTTTGCCAATTTTTTCTTTCCAATGCTTCCAAAGTCTTTTTTGTTCACGATATCATTTCTTCTGCAGCTACTCAAACGTGTAAGCTGCTGGAGCAACCCTCAGAAATTTTTTGTTCTGGAGAGTGTTAGTCTGAAACATATGTCAATACATCCTGCCGTGCCAACCCCATGCTCTGAGTGAAATGGACTCTGTAAGAGTTGTTTAGTGAAGGTTTCTGTCATTGTCACTGTGGCTGGAAGTGTATTTTTTTTTCCTCACAGGAGAATTGGACAAATTGCCATGATCGAAACTGAGAAGCATCTAGACACCTTCGTTTGTAAGTTACTTCTAATAAGCAAGAACACAGCAGGGGAAATCACCAGTCCTTGCACTTCCAGGCTGTGTATTAGCTTCCTTACCTGAGTCAAAGGAAGAATGATCAGAGTATGTGAGCACTGATATAAGGAAGAGGCACTTACAGATACAAATATTAAAGCTAATTTGAGATCAGTGCTAGAAACAAGAATAAAATTCTTCATTTTCCTATGATAAGTGACTTGCAAAGTGTTTTGAACATTAGGAAGACTTTGATAAATAGCTGCACATTAAGAAACGAAAGTTCATTTCTCTAGAGGAGAATAGTAGAAGGAGGGAAGGCTATAGAAAAGGCTGAGGTAGGAGATGAGCTGACCTACCGACTTAGTTAGCTGTCTCTTAACTTGATGACTATGCGGCCCTTCTCTCTAGTGGCAGATCAGGCCAAAGAGATCCTAAGCTGTGACTTTTTCAACTCTGCCTCATTTTTGTTTCTTTCTCTCTGCTTTTACTCCTTTTCCTACTGTTTGCCAAAATATTTGGCCCTCTCAAAGGCATATTTCTCATTCGCAACAGATTTTCTTAGCGTTAGTTAGCTATAGCAGTCTTAGTGAGACATACAGATTCCACTCTCCTTCCCCCACAAGTTTTGTTTTAAATTTTTTAAAATTCATCTGTTAATATATTGAAGATTCAACACAGTTTTAAGCTTTGGTTCACTATTTTCCTTAATCAGAACCTGATTGCACTGGAAGAAAAGCTTCAGAAATAACAGAGCCGTGTCATTTCCTCTTTGTATTACCTACGTGACTGTTGGGATGCATTTATCTTCATGTTATTTCTGCTCTGTAGGGTATAACAGCTCCAGACACCTCTTTCTCCTTCCAAAGTCAAACACAGTGAAGACTAAGTGCAATCTGGGGTCCTTGTTGTCTAAAACATATATATTCATGTGAAAGTTTAGGATATTTCAGTGTCTCTGCCCTCTGTTGCACATACAATGGCGTAATGTTTGTCTCCATATGTTGAATGAAATGTCAATTTGTAAAAGATTCCTGAGTGAACAAAAGAGAATTACTGGACAGGTATATTAACTGAAAGATATGGGCTGCTTCCTGTGGCATCACCACTGAATAGGTGACGTGCTGCAAAGTGGGGCTTTTGGGGCACTTTCAGAGGAGCCACAATCCCCAAGAATACCAGTAACTGCAGGCAACATGCAGGGCCCCCCTCAACTGTTGTTTGCTGGATAAGACACAGGTGTCTACCCTAAATTATTTATCAAGGAGTTTTTTTTTCTGTATTTATTAAAGATAGAAAACCACTACCAACTGATACTTCTCCTATCCTGAAACAAGGGTCTAAGGCAGGCAAGGTGTGCCACCCTTTGGTGAGACCTGTCTTGTTATTTTGATTACAGAGTACTCTGAAGGAATGGGTTAGACTGGATATGCTGTTTTAGACTGTAAATTTAGGTGAGACCAATCCCACCAAAACAAAAAGCTTCCAACTGACCTGAGGAAATGGTTGTTGCACTTTGCCTTATCTCCTTCCTTGGAAGAGAAGTCATCTTTGTATTGATCCATGAAGTGATGCTACTATCTAGCATCTAGTTCTGGGTAAGTCCTCAAAAACCTCACCATACCTTGAATAGAACTCATCCGAATTTTTCATTTAGACTTTTTTTCTTGTGTTTTCTTGCTGGTTGTTATAAAGCCATAATTCTATGAAGAATTGTTTTGGACCTTTAATGAGGAGAGCTTGGGAAATTATCTCATTGCAGGAGGCCACAGGATTAACCATTTTAGATGAATAAATATCCTTGCAGTATTTACTTGACCTTAATATATCTGTACATCTGGAATGTTGTTCTCCAGTACCTTCCTGCCAGGACTCCTTCTGAACACATTCCTTGCTTCCCCTTTGGCAGGTACATTCCTCCTCTCCAGCACTGAAATCAGTGATGAGTTGTAAAATGAAAATGTCTTGATTCAGAGAATGTAGATGAAAACATTCAGAGTGGAATCCAGGCAACAATAAGTAAGAAATTCACAGAATGAAATAAGATGCAGCTTTGGTGCTGTTAGGAGGAGTGTAAATCTGAGACAGAAATTTTCAGCGTGTTCTGGTGTATCAGTTCTCCTAGCAACATTCTCTTCAGCTTTAGAAATGTCTTGTCTCTGGTCCAAATTGTTAGCTTAACTGCCCTGCTTATCATTCAGTTTATTCTAAGGAGCTTTTCAATGCACAACAGCAAGCCAGTGAAATGTAAACATCATTCTGTACACTCATAATAGTCACTATTACATTTTCGTTACTGCTTTTCATTATTGCTTAGGGTCATGATTTTAGACTCCCTCCCTATGACCAGCCAGATTCTTCAAGGAGATCAAGTAAAGTGCAACTCTATCCAGAGCTGCCTTAAACCTGGTGTTCTCAATACCTATCAATCAGCAAGTCCAGCTCTGGGCACGTCACGTGAGTGGTGCACAAGCCTTGTCAGCAATACACATGCACAAGTGCTAAGCCCAGGGCTCCAAATCCCACAGGACATCCCTGCTAATGCCAGGAAAACCCCCACAGGAGGATGAAATTATACCCTTTCTCTTTCTTTCCTGATAGTTTTGCAAGGTTGCCAGTTATGAGAAACGTTAATGCTTACACTTCTGAAAATAGAATATTAATATTCCCTAAGTGACCTACAGGCGTGATCCAAACTGACACTGCAATGATGAGAGAGCAGATTATCACCATAAAAGTCTGCAGTGTACTGGAAGAGCTGTGTCTTGTTTGCATTTGCATGAAATATTTTCTTGTGACTGACATCTTACTGTTCCTTTGGGCATTGAGTTAAGATCACAAAGTAGAAAAGACAGATGTTTTTCTTAATTTGAAATACATGTCTCTTATGCACTGTTCCTTTGATACAGTCTGTGACTGAAGGCTGCCCTTTTGCAGTAAGAGAACATAACTCTGTGGCAGAGATGGTTCCAGACATTCAGCTTCTCTTCATTCTCATGTTCTCTGGTAGATTTTGGATTGCTCTTACATACAAGAAGTAAGATTTATTTTGATATTCAGCCATTAAATTTGCAATGCTGACAGGCAAAATAAGCTTTCCCAGAAAGTTAGGGAAGTGGTGACTACTGAAAGATCTCAAGAATATAGTGAAGATTTACATGTTTTCAGGCTGAAGTTTCCAGTCCCTCTTCTCCCCTACCCCATGCACCACTTTCCTCAGCAAAGCTGCAGAAGGCAATGCCACTTGGTTGCAGCAGTGTCTGGTACCAAACCTCCTGTCCCTCAAGCTGTGCTCCCAAAATGGGCTGGGCGACCAGACGAGCATAGCTTTTGGTGCCTCTGCACATCCTCACCCTGGCACGGAGCTCTGCCCGCCAGCACCAGGAGCTGCTCCTCAGCTGCCTCCTCGCCCCGGCAGAAGCAAGCTGCACCCCTCATGCACTGCAGCTCACTCCCAGTCCTGCCTCCTGGCTCCGCTCCCCCTTTAATTCCTTCATTGCACCTTTGCCAGCAGAAGCACATGTAAATGCCGTAGGTCCCTTTATATACCAGAGTCAAACATTTACTTACAAACACTGTTCCTGCAATAACAATTAAATTAAACATGAAGGGAACGTAGTTGCCTGGAAGATCTACAAGCTGGAGGTGTAAATCACACCACATAACTAATTTATGACATTTTGTGCCTACAGCTGTACGCTGACATTTTGTAAGTGTAAGGGCGGCTGTGATTTCTAAGTGCTTTTGGCAACAGAAGAATAGGAAGCTGGTTACACGTGCCTCTGTCCCTGCACCCAAAGCCATAAATTAGACAAGGTCAGGGTAGGTCAGCAACCAGACGCGAGGGATATCGTGTAGGTGGTTCAGCTGGAGAGATCCTAAGAAGGGACTTGGATTTTTTCTTTCCATAAAAATAATGGGCTTCTGCATTTGTGAAATGTAAGGCAACAACAAGGATATCTCTGAAGCACATAAATGGTCCAATTACATTTTTCAGTGAAAGTGTACTTGAATAAACTTTTTAAAGCATAGTCTTAAACCCCTCTATTATTAGACTTTGAAAAAAATCCCTATTTTTTCAGACAGAGCACGTGCAAATCATAGGTCTGATTCTTCAGGCTGGATGTCATACATCCTGCACATATCCATCCCGTGACTCAAATGCTTTGCCTCTGTCCAGCGAGACAGTATCTGTTGTAGATACTTTGGGAAATATATAGGTGGGACAAAGTAAGGAAGGCAAACAAACAAACAAACAAACAAACAAAAAAAAAACCAAGAAAAATACTGCAGAAAGGTAAGCAAGGAAAAGAAGTCAAAAGATGCAGGTAGCAAG
This sequence comes from Alectura lathami, assembly GCA_013399715.1. Classification (NCBI taxonomy): domain Eukaryota; kingdom Metazoa; phylum Chordata; class Aves; order Galliformes; family Megapodiidae; genus Alectura; species Alectura lathami. Next base: position 192,645 of record VXAV01006850.1, on the reverse strand, counting down.
GGAGAGCTTTTCTAGTTGCAGCTTCTTACCCGTAACTGCTTGTGTTTGGCAGACAATCCGGCTGTGTTAAGTCATCTGACATTTCCCTTGTAAGTGATAGGGGGCAGGGCTGTGCTCCCTGATCCGAAGGAGCATGCTGACACTGCTGGCTGCCGTGACACAGGCAACGCTGTCTCAGGTCCGTGTTATTTCTGGATCTTGATCTTCCAAAGGGTATAAATTGTGGTTAAAAATACCTTTTTTCCATTCCTTTGTCATGGTTTTGATAATCTTGCACTTGACACTCTTGCTGTCTTGAAAAAAAATTATCTGTTTCCAGACCACAGCCTGTTTATAAGGATTTGTTTTAGGATGCATTTGGGTTAGAGGTGTAGCGTGTGCAGATTGTTAATGACAAGAGCGTCTTATGGCAGGACTGCAAGCTTAACACTTGGAAAAGCATTCCCATTCTTGGTCACTTCGTCATTCATGGGAATGATTTGCCTTAGGAAGAGGAACCAACAGCTCCAGGTTTTGGACATGCAAAAGAAGTGTTTTAGAGAAGGGGAGAAATTGCTTTATAACTGAAAAAAGGAAAAAAGAAAAACCCCTAGCTTAACCACATACCAAAATGTCAATACATTCACAACCAAAATAAAAGTTAACATGCAAATCTCTGGTAACAAAATACTTTAATAAAATATCATAAATTGAATATTTAGCTCAACATCCTCAGGTTCTATGCAAATAATGCAAACATTGTCATGTTTTTAATTAACAATACACAGTGTCCTGCACAAATCCAAGACGAACGATGTCTCTGCCAGGTCCCATATAGGCAGTTAGCCCTTGTGTTCCATTCAGCTTTTACATAAGGCAAATGTTTGACTGCAAAAATCTATCCTGTATTCTCAGAAGAGCCTGGAACAGTGATACCTCTTCAATACTGCGGAATCTGATAAGATATCTGTCATGGACATATTGGAAAATCCTAACCTAAGATAAAAATAGGTTAGTTGATGAGTTAGAATTGCAAAAAAAAATGTATACACCTTTCTGTGTTCAAAGCCTGGCCGTGTCTTGGAAGGAATGCAGTATGCTGAAATGCACTGAACTGACTCCACGACACTGCCAGCTCTGTTGATTTCTACTCTGCTTGTTACTAAAGAAGAAGCACTGGAGCAACCTTTCAGAGTAACTTTCCAAATCTATTCGTGAAAAGTTGATTTAATGTTCTTCTGACACAAGAACTACAAAAATGTTAGGTTATTGCAGATAAACTGCCAAGAATTTCTCTAAGTTATCTTATTAAACTATTTTTTTTTTTAAGTAAGTAAGTATACGTACACCGCAGTATTTTGTTTACTATCCTAGTTATATTTCCAATCTTTCTCCGACAGCCTTTCACAGGCAAATACACATAATTTAAAAAAGGCCACTAATGAGTTTTGATTGTGTTAAAAGTCATGATCCATGGCCTAAACAGCAAAAGTTAATTTAATTGAATTTATGTATGTAAACTGACTAACTCAGTGGTTGTGTTTAAAAAAATAAATTTACCTTACGTGCAATCAGATAGTTCTCTTAAATAATCTTTTCCAGCAGCATAATCTTGTATTTTAAGTAATTAATTATTCATTCACTATTTTCTTGTTCAAAGCAACCTACTGATGGGAAGGATTATGCAATCAATTTCTAATTTATGTGAGCACACAGAAAATCATAAGTTGAGGAAAACAACGTGCAGCAACCTGAAGCGTTCACTTGGGAAGCTAATTTGCAAAAGAAAGGGGAACAAGGTACTTAAATCCATAACATATAATTCTGTACTCATTTGCTTCTTGTTGGAGATTTAATGGTGACAAGCCAAATGTTTCAGGCAGGCAGGCCATTAAATGCCTAACAACATATTTTCAGTGGGGACAAAATATTTCAAATGCAGTAATAAATAGGCATCTTGCACAGGTTGCTAGAAATTTCAGATGTGTTCCCTGGAAACAGTATCCAGAATGAGGTGTTTTGTATAAACACGCCTGAGGACCTAATTACCAATGGCACAGTAACTGTGCACTTAGCCCTAGAAATATAGGGGTAGCTTCTGCAAGTGTGATTAACAGAGCACAGCATCACCTTCCCCGTTAGTACCTATATTCAGGTCAGCAGGAGCATCCGTGTTCTCATAGAAAATCCGTAGTCAAGAAGGCTAGCAGAACCTGGCCCTCAGAGGTGATGTTCCTGTGAGGACACAAGGCCACAACCTGCTCATGGAAGACATTTTGATGCTGCTCAAGAGCAGCCATCCCAAAAAGCTGTCTCCTATGGGAGACAAAATCTCAGCCTGACAGAAGACCAGCAGCAACACCGTCCCAGGAGCCAGGTGCCACCATGCCTCTTGGATCCTAACACCTCCTGAAAGCGAACAAACTCATCTGTGTGTAAGCAAACAGCTTTCTGCCCAGATACAGGCTGCCTGGCACAGCTTGGTCGGACTGGTCCTGCCTCTTGGGATAAGGCCGGTGCCAGGCGCTGAGGTGGAGATGAAGAACATGCTGCGGTGTAAACTTGGGAGGAGAGACGAGGGGCTGCAGGTGTACTTCTCTGAGTACAACAAGAGGTCAGGATGAACATTAGGCTGCACTGTGTCCCAGCTCACAGACATCTCTGCTCCGCAGGAGTGGAAGCTGGGAGTGGCCAGAAGGCATTCATTTGTGCTCAGCACTTTTCCATGAATTAGAACAACAGAATCACAGAATCACAGAATGGTTTGGGTTGGAAGGGACCTTAAAGCTCATCCAGCTCCAACCCCCTGCCATGGGCAGGGACACCTCCCACTAGATCAGGTTGCTCAGAGACCCATCCAGCCTGGCCTCGAACACTGCCAGGGGCATCCACAGCTTCTCTGGGCAGCCTGTTTCTGTGTCTCACCACCCACACAGTAAAGAATTTCCTCCTAATATCTAATGTGCTGAAAACATTTATCCTGCTCTTCAGATACAGGTAAGTAAAAAAGGACACTTGGACAACAGTTACTGAGTTCAATAAAATGAACAGAAACAAAATAAATAAGAACAAAGTAATAAAATACTGTATCAGTATTTCTGAATCAGAATTATTGTATTAAAAATATGTAATGGAAACCTTGAAAGACCAGAACACCTAAATCACTCCTTGCTCTTTCCAATCACTCCAGGAGCAGCACTTGCAGCCAGCAGAGCCAGGAGTGCACTTCCCACTCCTCCTGGTTTCCATGGGGAGGAAACCACAAGACACAAGCTGGAAGAAAAGCCCTGAAACCCCTGGACGGACGAGGACAATGTGGGGATTGGGACCATGGGACATTTTGCAGAGCACAGCTGCAGCTCTCTGCAGGGATGGTTCTGCTCTGCCATCCCAGGGCTGTGGCTGACCCTGGTACCCCTCACCGGGCCTGATCCTGACCCTGACCCCCGCCTGTCATCACCACTGACCTCAGACCATCCTCATGACCATTATGATCTGGGTTCTCGGTGGGTCCTGGCCACCATCTGAGAGTCTGTTCTGCTCCCTCATGTGGGTGTGTGGGGCTGAGCCCTGCCAGCCATGGGATCTGTGCAGATCCTGACTCACCTTCCCCTTTGGTCCTGTTCCTGCTGCCCTCTGACAAAAATATTCCACATGCCTTGTAGGCATTCAATACTTCTTTGCTGGTAAAACTGATCTTTTCTTTGCGAGCAAGTAAATGAAATAGGAGTATTGCATAAAGCATGATTTTATTAACTCCTTTTTCCCTCCCCAGAACTCAAATGTATTTTCCATTACATCTGCTGGTAGCCCTCAATTCCTTATCTATGAAACCTAGAAACATCCTAGTGATTTCCTGAGTTTTTTTCTTGCTAATGAGACAAGAAATGAGGTTCCTAGTCTGAATGATTATTTAGACACATTTTCCCACTAGGTCTTGTCTAAAAAAGAAAAATCTTCCTGTCTTCTCCACCACACGTGCCCAATTCTTTGTAGGGAAAATGTCTAAACCGGATGTACTATTTAGCTCACTGTAAGGGACTCTAGCCTTAATAAACCATTTACAGTATCTTTCAATCAGCCAAAGTGAGGCACAAATGTGAAAGACATCTCCTGGGTCTATTGCAATAGAAAGACCAAGACACTCTCCACTGACACTCCTCATGGACATACTGGAGGCAGTCCAACAAAAGACCACCAAGATGACAAAGGGCTTGGAGCACCTCTGCTGTGAGGAGAGGCTGAGAGAGCTGCAACTGCTCGGCCTGGAGAAGAGGAGGCTCGCGGGGGATCTCATCAGTGTCTGTAAACACCTGAATGGAGGATGCAAAGAGGACGGAGCCAGGCTCTTTTCACTGGTGCCCAGTGCCAGGACAAGAGGTCATGGGCACAAACCGGAGCACAGGAGGCTCTGTCTGACTCTCAGAAGTACTGTGTGGGCAACGGAGCACTGGCACAGGTTGCCCAGACACGTTGTGGAATCTCCCTCCTTGGAGATCTTCAAAGCCCACCTAGTCATGGTCCTAGGAAACCTGCTGTGGGTGTCCCTGCTTGAGCAGGAGTTGGACCAGATGGACCCAGAGCTCCCTTCCAACCTCAGTCTGTGGTTGATTCTGTGATATGGATCCAACTCTATCACATAATCACTTCCAATGGGAGGCATGCATAAAGAAAAATGTGCAGTAGCCTTTCATATCCACAAAGTGACCTGCAGTACCTAGAGTTGTCCCAAGAATTTGCACAGTCAAGTCCTTCCACTTCAGAAAGAAAATTTGTGTAGATGGAAGGAGAGATCTGTGCCACTATGCTGTTCTGCCCACACAGCCCCTGGTGTAAGCACACGGCTCCAGTTCCCTGTGCCAGGAGGGGAACATCCTGACAGCAACAAACAACTTTCCATAAATGCCTGCACAGATGGGTGCAACTGCAGCAATCTGTTAAGGGAGACAGGGAAGAGGATGCAATTTTTTTCTCTAAATGAAAGTACCTTGATTTTTCTTTACTTTTTTTTT